>SDVV010005213.1:0-19415 GCA_016164225.1 Gammarus roeselii | reverse complement strand
ACTGATGCTATCGGTCAAGACCTAGCCCCTAATAATAAATGCCCGCGAGAGGCTGCCCGCTGTGTCGTGGTGCCCGCCGTCACGAAGCTCACTGTCAGAAGCACAGTCAAGAACATCGGCTGCCTTCGATTTCTTCCTGGTGAGGTAAGCAAACAGTTTCACTCGCTCTTTGCCCTGCCGTCGAGTTTATCTTGTGATGCTCAATTTATGACCTCTTTTCAGAAGCTTACAATTTATGACGTGTTGTTGAAAATAAACAACGCATGACTTCCTGTTTTCTGTTAGGAGGCGCAAAACGTATTGCCGCGTTTGGAGACGCAAAAGTTATGACCTGCTATTCGGTGGCGCAGAATTAATGGCAGGCAGCTCAGAGAGGCCCATTTTCTGCACAATTTAAGTACGGGCAATGATGGAGTGCTGACAGGTTTTGAGCATTGCTTGCTGGCGGCGTTCATAGTACCGCATGTAGTACAAATTTGTGACTTTCAGATTTGCAGTTAATGGATTGTGTTCTGTTTCCATAACGCCACACTTTGCATGCTGAATGCTTGTTGTTGGGGCACAATATGGAGCTCCGTGGTGGTAAAAGTCCATCTTTAGTGTAGGGATATGATATGAACCATGAATTGTGTGATCTGTGGAAAAGAGCAACTTATAACCGGCTGGTTTTATTTTGCATCGGATAATCCCCGTTCCGATTTTTGAAAGTGGCCAATTTACGGACTGTTGTCAAAAGTACGCAAATTATTGCCTGCTGATAAAACCCGCTAAATAAACGCAACAATCGTTGCCCGCTGTTTGCGAGTGAACAATTTATAGCACGCTGCTAGAGATTGTCCTACTTATTACCCACTGTTAGCGAGCGTCATGTTTGTTCCTGCTTTAAAAGCGTCTAATTTATGACCAGCTCTTCAGATGTCATCGATAGTAAGAAGCGGGCCAGTAGCTGCAGTAGCGGGTCAGTAGCTGCAGTAGCGGGTCAGTAGCTGCAGTAGCGGGTCATTAGCTGCTGTAGCATGCCAGTAGCTGCAGTAGTGGGTCAGTAGCTGCAGTAGCAGGTCAGTAGCTGCAGTAGCGGGTCAGTAGCTGCAGTGGCGGGTCAGTAGCTGCAGTAGCGTGTCAGTTGCTGCAGTAGCGGGTCAGTAGCTGAAATAGCGGGTCAGTAGCTGCATTAGCGGGTCAGTAGCTGCATTAGCGGGTCAGTAGCTGCACGAGCGGGTCAGTAGCTGCAATAGCGTGCCAGTAGCTGCAGTAGCGGGTCAGTAGTCAGTAGTAGCATGTCAGTAGCAACCGTCGAGAGCCAGTAGCTGCAGTCGTTTGCTAGGAGCTACAATAGTGAGCCAGCAGCTTCGTTAGGCCAGTAATTGCAGCAGCGTGTCAGTAGTTGCATTACTTCCATAGATAACTGAAAGGCTGTTATTATACCTGATTTCTCAGAGTTCCTCCATGCATTCCTTTCATAAATTTGGACTTCAAAGGAGAATAGCTGCAACGCTCCCTCCCCTCCCCTCCCTGCTTGACTATGTACCTGTTTAGTTGCAGCCCAGTGTATAATACCTCTTAAGAATGTTTATTGGTCAAGCGATGACGCTAAATATGTAACATTCGTTAAATCCTGTCTTAAAACAGAAGTACCTATCATCTATAGTTTTTTAATTATATGTCGATAGATGGAATAATTCGCTCGCTGCCTAACTTAATGTCTTCATGTTATAGCCTCATGCTGGTTCGCCCGTCACAAGACCCATTAAAAAGGATGACGCATAGCAGAGCAATTCATCGATATCTGATAGAGTTAATAATTGATTATGTTAGGGTCAAGGCCGGGGTTCTGGAACAGATGATCATTATTGATAGATGGATGCCATTGGTGAATATCTACGCAAGGGCGAGAGAGTGAAATGGACAGTAACGAGCAGACTTTAGTCTACCTTTCTATAAATGACGTTGTATGTTGATAAAGTTGTCTTATTGGCTCCTTTACTATTGCGTGGCACCTTCAATGACGATCATAACTCAAAGTGTTCTCATTCGTGGCGACCAGAGAGAGAAATGCACACGCCCCGCACCCCAGCGGTCGGGGTGGCATAAGAGTCTTCCTTTTTCTGTTTTATGCCCCTTTCGCGAGAACCTCTTTGGAGTGTCCATGAACACTTGGCCCAAATGAAACGGAGTCCAGCTTCCAGAAACAGTAATTTGATAGCAGGAGCGGGCTGATTTTTTGAGCGAAGTGGTATATTACTATGAAGTTTTCATGAACTTTCGCACCATAAATACATCAATATTCTATTTATGACTGATTCTATCAACTATTTTGCTATGCAGTACAACCGAGTTAATATTTAAAGTTATGCAGGTATGGTTATTTTTTGAATTTGAACACTTTGGACCAGGAAGAAACTGACTTATAGTTGTTCTTCCCCTGAAATTCCCACATTAAGGAGTATTTATTTGTTCCTACGTCAGTCGAGCAAGGTTCAGTCCTTGAATGAAACTGGGTAATAAGACTGCAGGAATATCAAATAATCTTTTACCGTACGGCGAAATAAATGTCAAGCATCAAGCAGAAAATAAAGTAATAGGCCAACAATAATCAAATGGAATGTATTGGAAATAATGCAACACGGGTGGGTCATTCAATACATTGTAAAAGCAGAATAATGCCACATCTGAATGCACGTCTGGTGCAATCAATAAAGAAACAACAGGAATTCAAAAACTCATCAAGACTTTTAATGATTTTGACATCAAATAAGTTTCCTCCTTTTGTAAATATCCATCAGAAAAGCTTGACATTCATCTGCGTTCAACAGAGCAACGTTCATCTCATTTTTGATATCAACGACTTCAGAACCTTCCCGTTGACATTTGAAGAGGAGTAGTCTTGCCGACTCTTGAAAAGATCATAGTGAGGTTTTTAGGGCGGTAATCGATCTCCAGAAATGATGGAATATATTATCGAATGTTTTAAGTACGACTGACACGTTTCATGAATCGATAATGTGTCGGTCTCTACAACCGAACGACTGCCCTGGGAGTCAAAGGGTTTGAGACTCGAGCAATCCTGACCTGGAGTGGTACATCACCCACATTAAAGTTATGACAAAAGACTACTGGAGTTAGCTCTGGGTGTCATTTGCCGACTGAGGGAACAGCTGTGCCGTCCGTCGTGGACTGAGAGGAAAGCCTCTGAAAAATCCAAAATTTATGCAAAGTATCGCATGAAAATGAACGTAAGTTCGTGTATTAATCGTATCGAGTTATTGAGATCATTTTACAGTAACTGCAAAGAACCAGCAAGTCGGGCTCGATATTTCAATGAGTACTATATAAGTCACTTGAGCAAATATTTGCCTTGTATTATCTGAACAACAAAATAAGTAAAGTAATCCATTCACTCGTGGCCGCGCATTTGTCTTTGTTCAGAAGAAGAGTCTATCTTTCATGAAATGCATTTAAACAAATGTAAATGATACAAAGACAATGACATGATATTTGCATTTTTATGTAAGGTTTAACAGGTTATTGCAACAAATGTAATTGCCGAGTTTGGACGATCAGCACGTGCAGCTGGGACTCAGGGTAAGTTGCCCAGGATATCACGGTCAAGTGGACCGACTTAGAGCACACCTTTTTATGACCAAGTGGCCTTGAATCAGAGCCGCTGGTAGCTGTCTCCCAATCTTCGTAGAGATGAGCACTCTTTGTTCATAGACATCAATTGATATCGAGTGCCGTCATTACAATAAGATGAACTCCTACCAAAGTAAGAGTAACATCAATGCACGAGTAAAATAATAATTATAATAAAAATTCAACATTATTTCCAACGTTTCAGTGACTTGTTAACTGTTAATTTTTTCTAACCTGATAAAGTTTCACAGTTACTAAGAGCAGTGTGCAAGTAGAAGACTTGCAAAGCCATCAAGCCCACTCGCATAAGCGATCTTTTATCTGCTTTGGAAGCGACAAAATTTGTAGCGGCCTAAATGGAAATCCACTTCAAATGGGAACAATTCTGTTATTGTTTGTGTTGAGACTATTCTCTGACGCCTGAACCAACTTAGGCCAGACTGACAGGCCAATATTGGAAGAGTATTATCGGTGGTCGGCGCCAATCACCTTCGAGGGTCGCAGAAGAGCCGTAAGACTCTTGCAAGACTCTCATTAAACGAGTTTTGACGAGAAAATTTGTCGCAAGATTCTCGATAACGGTTCCGGAGTTCTCGCTAGCTTCTGCACGGACGTATTTTCTTTCAAAGGACAAAATTACTATCATAATTGTCAAGGAGGCTAATGCATTCAACATGCTTCTGTTATTATATCTACTACGGCATTTCTTTTACATATTCATCTAATGCATTTCATTTACCCAGCGTCGATCAACACGCACTTAATCGTTGCTCATTCTAGTTATTGTCCTTAACTCATGAGTGCAAGGCATCCATGGCTGAAATTTTCGATACATGAAAGCTATAAAGGCTCTTGATAAACACCGCCATCAATTCGGCTTACACCAAATTCCTTCGAACATTAAATGAAACATGGCAACTCGCATCACTAAATAGTGTTAAGGTATTGTGTACAGCTAACCTTATCGTTTGACTATTCCTATTGTTATCATGACTTGATTTAAAGTCATACAAGTGATACTTGAAGGTTGATCAAAGTCGCTCTCTCTACCTCCGCTAATGCTTCCCTCTTCCAAGATTGTAACCTGAACGTTCCCTTTCCTTCAAATGTAGCCAGTTAAAGTCTCCTCCCACAGACAGGATCAAATCTAGCTGACAAATACGCAAGGAAAAAATCTCAACCAATAAAAGTTGTAGGTTTGAGAAACAAGGAAAGCCGAAACATTTTACAAGTCATGCAAAACCTTCACAGATTACTTTTGCAACTCCAATTTGTGACTTGCATTGAGCTTTTTGATAGTACGCTTGGGAGGTGGCACATTTAGACCCAGGAGTGGAGGAAGAAATCATTCCAGGCAGCGGGACAAATCTTAACAGGAAACAAGGCGATCGTGGAATGTTTTTTATGCAAGATATGGAATGTCAGAATATTGGCCACTAAACCAACAACCAATGTAGTACTGTATCAATATTCGATTGAGCCTACTGAACATAAAAAACATGCGTAGTACAAAAAGAAATGAGAACGTAAATTTCATTTATTCATCATTAGGTAATGAGTGAACAAATAGCTGCGAGTGCTTTTTGAAATGAGGTAATTAAAACAATTACGGAAATAAGGCAATTGTTGACAGTGATTTGAGGCGTACAATTTGAAATAATTGAATGTAAAAAACTTGCAGTGCACAAGATCAGGAGTGCTTGTAAGAAGTTAGAGTTCTCCTGAGCATGAGAGCTTGTTAAAAGTTACAGTGCTTTAGATCACGAGTGTTCGTGAAAAGTTATAGTGCTCTGTATCACTAGTGCTTGTGAAAAGATACAGTGCTCTAGATCACGAGTTCTTGTGAAAAGTTACACTTTACAAGATCGCGAGTGTTTGTGGGTTTAGGAAATAAATCGTTGAGTACATTTGGAAAAATTATTTTGATCATTGATTGTAAAAAATATGATTTCTAACGATTCGGCATGACCTTTTGTTCGCTATTTCTGTGAATTACCTTTGTGCATAATTTTATGAGCAGATAAACGGGTTTCAAGTTACAACTGCAACAGTGTCTAGAGCTCACAGGTAGTTAACAAATATAATTGGTTGAGAACCAATATTGCCTTGGTTTTGTCTGGAGAGTTTTCCAAATATAATCTTTCAAATGAACTCATTCCTGGAAAAATATTATGGGAATGTCTATTTGTTGGACACAATGGGCTGGTTGATGGCCTTTAAACTTGTTATTAGTCGTTATGTACGACTTCGTTCACTCGTATCCGGCGGATGAGATAACGACCGACAAAAATTCTTTAGGACGGAGTTGGATTCTCTTTTCAATTCAATAGAGTTGCTCTTATTCATTAAGTTATGCTGCAGAGATGAGTGATGATTAAATCCTATGCAATGTGATCACTGGAAAAATACTGTACAACAAATTTCGTTGTTGCCACTCAAATGTAGATCATCCAGTCCCATCTGGCTCTACAAAGGTAGTGAAATATGAAAAGCTATTGCCGTAGAGTAATATCAGAGTTCTAGTCTCATCGTGACAACGAGGAAACAACTTTTCATTAACGTAATAAGTAGACGTTAAGTCTCATGCCTACTATAGGAAGGTTATTTTTAAGATACCTTTAGTCCTAAAAATATTGTGTTAGATCTCATAGGAATTGTTTTCAGTGTGAAGGGAATTATTCCTCACACAAAAATAACAGACGTGATGCGATAGGAGAGAACAAAATAAACAATAATTCAGCACGACATTGAAGACGCGATGCAAGAGTCGAATAAATATATGATAGTCCAGCATTATAATGAAGGATGCGAACAAAAGGGGTGGAAATTATAGATTATAATAAGAGGGTGCGGTTCCTGGTTATGATAACATTACTTTTTAAGTTGAGAAACTTTGTGTGTTTGATGCATTCGTTTCCTTTTAGAAATAACCAGTTTGCTAAATGGTACTTTATAAATAATCCGTTTCTTACCGAATTTAGAAAAGAGAGCAACTCTTAAAACAGTTTCAAATTATTTCATTATATTTGGTAACGTTATGTGAATTGCTTACTAATAGATACGATTGAACTGCCTCTTTCGGTCTCTTATCTAATGCTCATACTATGTCCGAAACTTCTATCGTAGGTGCAATCTCATAACCATTAGGCGTATTCACATACCAATCGAGGTTTTTGTGTTGTTGGAACTTCAATTAATTACAATAGCTTACGAAGATTTGTCTTGCTTTCAGGGAAGATATTTCTTGCATGGGTATGAGTTTTTGTTCCTGTGTGTTTAACTGTTTAGATGTATGTGCTGCAGTTGCTCATTGAAGTTTTCGGATATACACTACCTATATATTGTCTTATGCATTTGTTGGTTGAAGGTGTCCACTGTAGGATTTGTGTGAGGATGAACAATTTGGATGCTTTCATGTCCGTGGTAGCTCTTATTTTACGTTAATTTACGTCGAAGTGCACGCAATGCATGTGTCTGAGATGCTTTAAACAGCTCCTCAAATAGAAACTGACCAATTGCAGTTTCCAATCAGTATGAACGTGGTCTAATAAACGAGATTATATCCTCAGCCTCTGACTCAAGCCTGCTTCTGCTAACGCTGCGCAATTTGTGGCTTTGCGACGTTAAAGGAGCTTCCTGTCCAGACTGCCTATGTGGCACTGACTACCAATGAGGAACTTAGTGTGGCACCTTCGGAGCGGTGTTTGGGATAGTGACTATAAGCGAAGCACAGCGTGTGGCACCTATGGGGCGGTGTCTCTGAAGGTGGTTTTTATTGGAGGTACAGAGTGACATCTTTGCGGCGGTGTCTTGTAAGATGATTGTGAGAGGAGGCACAGAGTGAGGCACCTTTTGGGGGGTGTCCTGGAAGATGGCAGTGAGAAAAGGCACAGAGTGAGGCGCCTTTGGGGTGGTGTCCTGGAAGATGGCTGTATGGGGTCTGGGGTGGGGAGTCACACTAGTGCATAAGACAGAATGAGTTCTTGATAGCGGAAAAAAGTACGATATTTCTCAGCTCGCAATGACACATAATATTATCAAAGAAAAAAAGGCAAGGCTAATATTGGAATTATTTTTTAATTTGCTATTTTTCACAATTATTAGCCAAAGATTAGCATAATATACGCTGATCTTTAAATTTTTGTACTCTTTCTTTTCACGTCTGTTGTACGCTTCAGAAATTGCATTTAAACAAAACATTCAAATATGTAAACGTGAGCGCACAACTGCTACAATAATAGACGGAGGTTGACGCTGAGACGAAGGTCTATGTCGTAGTGGTATTGGTGCCTAGCCTAATACCACATAGAGATAGTTGTTGTATCTGTCATGTCAAAAACACCCCACTTCTACTCCTTAAAGAATATCAGTGATGTTTATCACACTTCCAATCATCAGGACTTCAAACGTTCATGAATCACAGAATATATATTTCTATTGATTTATGTTTTACATTGATGAGGCTGCTCCAAAAGCACGAATATCCTCAATCATCTGTATTTCTTGTCTTCAAGCTAGGCACAAATTTATGATGGAAGATATGCTTTTCACTGGAACTGCCAGTTAAAGACTGGTGCAAAGACTGGTGCATCTCTCTCAAAAAGTGTCCACAAATAATACATCCTGTCATTTTATGATATATTGTATAAATAAATTTATTCGTCTCTCCTGCGAATCCGTTGAGTAAACACTCATCCAATGCCATCAAAGCCGTCCAGCCTGCATACCATCCCAATTCACTAATGTTTTCGGTATGTTAGCCCTCAAACGTCATCTTTTTTTCCTAAAAACTGTAAAATATTTGACTGGGCAGAACGACTCGTTCGCCAGTATTAAAAAGCCCAGTGATGCCAACTGAGGGAGAAGAAAAGTCCTGCCATCTGTATAGGTAGGAATTCCGAACAAATATTGAATCAATTTTGTATCCAAAATCCAAGTTTTTCTGTAACAACGGCTAAACGTACAGGGTTATCAAATATAGTTTAATAGATATGTAATCTGATGCAGGTCAACATCCGACCTGCAGCAGCATGAAGCAATGGAGGCGGCTCAATATGCGCTGGTCATACATCGCCACAACCCATGAGCAATAGAGATTTCACCACAACACGTTGCTCGTGCATTGCCCTGACCCATAAGCTATGAGAGACAATAGAGGAAGCGCAATAACGCGTTGCTCCTACATAATCTCAACCCTTAAGCTTCACGTGTCATCAGAGGTTGCGCACTGACGCGTTGCCTCTACCTTGCCCTAACCATGGAACAGAGGTGACGCAGAGCACGTTGCATATACATTGCCCTAACCATGGAACAGAGGTGACGCAGAGCACGTTGCTTCTACATTGCCCTAACCATGTACCAGAGGTTGCGCAGAGACACGTTGCCTCTACTTTGCCTAACCATGTAACAGAGGTGACGCAGAGCACGTTGCCTCTACATTGCCCTAACTATGCAACAGAGGTGACGCGAGACGTGTTGCCTCTGCATTGCCCTAGTCATGTAACAGTGGTGACGCAGAGAAGCGGTGCCTCTACGTACATTGGCGCATGGTCATGTTTTGGTCCGATTGTTCGTAGGATAAACTTTTTATCATTTAATGTTAACCCTAACCAATATGAAGATTGTGAGACGAAGCTGCCCAAGACCTAACCAAAGAAGAAGTCATACGAGCTGTCGCGAGCCTTCTCTCTTTAACTGACATCCTGTATATAACTTTCAAGGCACTCTTTTTTCCATTTAACAGCGAATTGGATGAAACTTAATAGTTTACTGGTGAAAAAGGAGTAGCTATCTTGATTATTTGACTAGTGTATCCGTGGGGGCTTAAGATATGCCGCTTATTGAATAAACAGGTCTGTGGATTTTTTTCCTTATCTAACAGGAAAAAACAGGGAATTTGAAATGTCCGACAGCCAAGCCAAAAAGATAATGGGAAAGGCAATATTCATAAGCTCGTTGCCCACGTTTAGTCAGACGAAACGCAAAAGGAAAAGTTATCAACGTTACCGTTGTTTATAAGCAACAGCATTTATTTAATATGAAATTTACCTGCAGTGACCTTAAACTCATTTAAATCTTAGAAATTCCTAAGTACGTAGTCTGTCCTCACTGATTCAGAACATGAAATAAAGTTTTACTTGGGCGAGCTATTAGCATATTATGTGTTTAATGACAAATAATATCACACAGTAAACAGAATTTCTTGGTTGAAACACACCACATAATGTTTCTAGTGCCAAATAAACCAATAATAATATAGCTAATAATATATCCCGTGCCAAATATATCAGATAATATTTTTTCCACAAACAGTTGACAGGTCATAACAAAAGTGTTCCCGTCGATGTTATAGAATATTGCTGACCTGAAGCACGATTTGAGCCTAATCCTGGAGGCAGAGGGGAGGAAGATATAAACAGACACAAAGCGGGAGGGATTGGGGGGTGAGGGGTTACGAAACAGCGATAATGTCGAGAAGCATAGGGGATGGAAGTTCCAGACTAAACCCAGTTATCCGTGATTTTGCTTTCTTCTCCTGCAGATGCCTGAACTAAGCGTCATGAATTATAAGAAACGGAACTTATGCTTGTCAAGAGTTGGTGGTGATGGCCACCGCAAAATACGATCATCGGAATAGGATTTGGTGTGTCAAGTTCTGGTTCGTATCCATGAATGCCACCGTAGCTTGGCATGAACATACTGAAAGCCTCTGTGTGTACCAGTGCAAAAACTGATAAGGAGTAGAGTGAAAATGTGGGATAACTGGTGCATGAAACTGGCGCAGGAGTCCGGTGCAAATAGTAGCGACTATCGAATGATTGACCGAGGCAGGGATGCAATCTTAAGGAGGGGCAGAACGAACCAGACAGGAAGGGTAGTCTGGACAAATGGCCTGTATTATTATTATTCCTTGCTTCCAGGTCTGTTGGGCACGAGAGCATTGAAGGAAGCAAGGCTTGGCATCCATATCCCACGAATGGATGCCAAGCTACTCTCATTAGCTTCTCTCTGTACCGTTATTAGCTGATAAACTTGCATGGCCCACAAATGGATGCCAAGCTACTCTCATTGGCTACTCTCTATACCATTATTAGCTGATAAACTTGAATGGCCCACAAATTTATGTCAAGCTACTCTCATTGGCTACTCTCTGTACCGTTATTAGCTGATAAACTTGCATGACCAACGAATGGATGCCAAGCTACTCTCATAGACTACTCTCTGTTCCGTTATTAGCTGATAAACTTTCATGACCCACGAATGGATGCCAAGCTACTCTCATTGGCCACTCTCTGTACCGTTATTAGCTGATAAACTTGCATGGCCCACGAATGGATGCCAAGCTACTCTCATTAGCTACTCTCTGTACCGTTATTACCTAATAAACTTGCATTGCCCATGAATGGATGTCAAGCTACTCTAATTGACTACTCTCTGTACCGTTATTAGCTGATAACCTCGCATGGCCCACGAATGGATGCCAAGCTACTCTCATTGGCTCCTCTCTGAACCGTTATTAGCTGATAAACTTGCCTGGCTCACGAATGGATGCCAAGCTACTCTTATTGGCTACTCCCTGTACCGTTATTAGCTGATAAACTTGCATGGCCCACGAATGGATGCCAAGCTTCTCTCACTGGCTACTCTCTGTACCGTTATTAGTTGATAAACTTGCATGGCCCACGAATAGATGCCAAGCTATTCCTGTGGCTTGACAGTTCTTCACACGTGGGAAAAATATAATCTCCTAATAGAACTTTGCGCGCACTAGAATGACAAGGTCGCCTACGCTCTATGCGTTAAGATGGATGAGCCTGTTTGAGTTAGCAAAGCCATCACTGACACGCGAGTATAGTGTTAACACACGTTTGTAGAATCCAATGCACGTGTGAGTCGGGTTAAGGACGCATTAAGGACCGAACATGTACGTCGTATTAACGCAAGCACCGAATATGTAATACACTTGTGTATCGTGTTAACGACAATTACAGTCTCCACAACATGGATATGTCCAATATATACATTCTTATTTGCGGGTATTGTGACGGTGAATTTGTTAGGTTAACACCGTTTATAGTAGGAATTATTTAACAATTGAAATAATTATCATATTTTTTTATATAGACACATTCCAAAATTCTCAAATAGTATTAGGATCTAAGGGAAGAACACGAAGTTTGAACGTTTCTAAAAATGCATAAATTCTCTGTTTGTGCGTACATTAATAGCCTTCAATAATACTCTGAGTTAGTCGATAGTCAAAAATTGATCGTTATTGACTATTGCTAATTGTTCAAAATATTCCGTCGTCCATGCTAAGATAAAACCTATTTACGCTTGTTCAGAAGCCTGCCTTAACCATCCAAATGGGTCGCGATCCTTTCAGCAAGGGAGCTTTTGATTCGCTCAAATCATCCAAGGCATCCCGATGAGGGGTAATTATTGGTACCTATTAACAATAGAGTGAAATTCATCATCACCTGCAACTTAATATCATCTCCCATAGCCTCCCCAGTTTACACCATCGCACGGCTCTTAAATAAATATGGCGCCAAGCTGAGCCAATCATCGGCCTCCAATAACTATAATAAGGTATTGAACTCGAGCTGGGGCAGGGCGGCCAATAGAGATGATCATATCGGACTGACTGTGGTAGTTTATTAGGCATTATGTTACGACATTGCTATTGAAGACCCTCATAAGGGAATATTTATGGGTTTCCAAGCATATTCTATGTTTGAGGGGCCGATGAGAGGATACAACGATTTTTGATGTTGAATTATTCAATAGCATGGCGAATGCTATGCACAGATAGAAAGCAATGACGAGATTAATACGCAATACGTTTCACTCTAACATGAGCTTTATTAACTTCTAAATTACCTGGGATGAGCACCAATAAAAAAACCGTTCTCAAATTAGCATTCGATTGATATTAAACTTATTTTATTAACTCAGCTACCAAACATTGAATATTCATCCATGCTGCAATATTACTTGAGACGCATTCTTGGACTGTCCTGTACGGAATATGATTGTAATTTTTCACAAGATGGCGATGCCCCTTTACTCATTTTTTGGCTTCTAGTGTGACGCGCTCTTGATACTGTTAAAGCGGGATGAAAAACCAATGTTACCTGAAAGAGAAAAACTTCAAGCCAATGTTTGCATAGTAAAAAATGCTGGTGTGCTGAAAAAAGGGTGGATGATTCTAACTCGAGACATGAGTTCTTTTTAATAATTGTCTTAGGAAGCCGTAGGTATATTAATAGAAATGGGTAATAAAATTGCAGTAGAGTACTGAAACAATCGGGAAACAGCATGAAGATTGAGAATCTGGATTCAACAATGTAAAAGGGATGGTCATCATTCAACAAGGATGCATTTGAAATAATGAAACAGAGTACGTAGATGAATGACTGCAAATGAAAGGAAATAATTATTAACGCATCAATAGAGATTTTTGTTTTTAATGCAGGATCAAAAACTATACGAAGACAATCATATTTTTACGACATGAAATTAAATATTTTAGAAAAAGTTCAACTCATTTCACAAATATTCTTCCAAATTCCCTGGACATTTATTGACGTTCAACAGAGCGAGGCTCATCTCATTCCTGATATCAACGACTCTTGTGAATAGTTCAAATACCGGAGACATCAAAAACTTTCCGTCGACATTTTAAATGGAATATTTCGAGGCTTGGTATTACAGTCGGCAGAATTGATTTATGGCGGATTGCGGTCTTACGAAAACGGAATCTTTTGATCCAATGTTTGCAAGCTCAGACAAGGGACTGATATCAAGATTCTGAGACGAAACGTATATATTATTTGGAACATTGCGCGATGAAAATACTTTACCATGCAACATTTGGCTGATATTCTGTTCCCTTATCATGTACAGAGGATATCTGGCTTAGCAGACAAGCTATTCGAATAGAAATATGATTGAAATACATTGATATAATATAATGTTTGTACAACAATAATTGTAAATTTTCTAAAAATGTCTTCAATTTGACTTTTAATACATTTTAAAATGTAACAGAAGAAGTACATTTATTAAAGAGCAGTGTCTATTTTAGCTGGAGATGAAAAATGTCGATTACTTTCCTATAAAAAATGTAACAATCCTACAGTTAAAGTTCCTGGATGAGCTTGTTCGTCCTCTTTTATGACTAACTATAGGACTGTTAATAAAGTAGCAGAAGCCAGCAATCACGGCGAAAAATTAATGTGATTAGAAACCCACGAACGTGAGCTTATATTCTTTCTTTCCAAACACACTTTTGTTTGTAAGCCATTCATGTGACGGCTTACACGGAATAAAGGTATTCAGAACAGGTTTACGAAGATAACAATATAAATTGGACTAATAAGTTTCGGGGAGCAGCCTCGTGAACGCTCTTCAATACCACGCACTCGGGTTCATATACTCTATAGCATCTATTGTCGGACAAACTGATGGACTGTTGAAGTGAGACTCTGGCAACCGCCGTCACAGACCGCACTAGTAACAATAGACATTTGTATGTACGTACATTATGAAGATATTGTTATTGTCACCAAGGTTAGGTAACATGAACACAGAAAGAAGTTTCGGAAGCTGAGGGCCGAGTGGCAGCACCGCTGTGACTGACAGTCTCGCACGCTTAGGTAAGTTATTTTAGCCTGTAGGGTTTTAGTTACCCCCAAAAATACAGCTATTTAAATGGTTTTCTTCATCAACTCTGAAGTGAGAACTTAGGAAGGCCAAAATGGAAATCCACTTCAACGGTGCCTTTTAAAAAGTAAAGAATTCTGTAGCCGTTTGTGTTGGACCAATTCTCTGCCTCCTGAACCATCTTTGGCAGGACGGGCTGGTCGAAATTGAAGGAATGCTATCGGTGGACGGCGACAATCATGGCTCTCAGGGGACGAGTTTTGGCACGTGAGGCTATCACAGTTTCTTGAGAACGATCTTTGAATTGTCGTAGATTTTTAGGAGGACCACTTTACTTATCATGGCAAGGTCGTTAATGCTCGAGAATAGACACATTGTTCTCGGAGGGCTCTTATATGACAAAGACACATTGTTCTCGGAGGGCGTTGTATGACAATGACACATTGTTCTCGGAGGGCTCTTGTATGACAACGACACATTGTTCTCGGGCTGACAATAGTTTTTCTAGAATGAAGATGGAAATTTCCAATGATTTTAATATATAAAATCATAAACCCTGCAGTATATTGACAATAATTAATAAATATAGAGGAAATATTGATGCATTTGGTGAACTCTCTATCCACAAAGTCTGCCGACTGACAACAATATTGTGTTCGTTGATCGCTCCCAAAATAAAATGTGTCAGGGGAGCTAATGCATTTAATGGGCTTCTAAATATCGTTTATTTAATTTACATTCCGTGAGGCCTATTTTTGATCTCGAGTTGACCCCAAAGTTGTTCAATGGAGCACAGCTGTTGGTAAGTTTGGTATTTTTTTATTACATTCGTGTAAAGCTCTCAATGGTCTGTTTTTTTAACTGAGAGATGTGTAGGCGATTGGGAAAAAAATTCACAATAATTTTGAATCAATTCACTAGATAATTCAATGAGCTCTGTTCAGGCAACACTACATTTAATGATCCTCAGGAGTCCTAATGAACTGTGAATAGCTCACCTTGCATATAAAATTAACGTATCTCTCTCTCTTCATCTCCAACTTCTTACGTTTTAAGAGCTATTTAATTAACGTTTCGTACTCTATAAATATTGAAAGGAAATTTGTATCCAACTGAAAAAAACATATCATCATGGCAAATCCATATTGAACAAAAACCTCTCTAAAAAGAAGTTGTGAATTAGAGAAACAAGCGAGGCAAAAAAATCTTTTTAAGAAAAAAAATACAGCTACCAGTTCCTCCTATACCTGTGTTAACATAGCCGTTCTCAATAGTAAACTGACGCTTATAGCTGTGCTGGCCTTTCCCGGATCTGCTGCTCCTCACCTGCCTTTAGCGCTGCTGGAGGGGGCTGCAAAGGTAAGAGACAAAGGTAAGAGACGTACAACTTTCCCAGATAACTTTTTAAACTCGAGTTTGTGAGTTTAAATCGGGTTGTTCTGGTAGGCTACTTGGGTGGTGGCCTGTTTTGGCCTATGAGCAGAAAAACCAATTGGTCAAGGAAGCAGTTACCTCCTTATCAGAAAACCTTGCGTTTTTGCGATGCCGTTTATGCTTGCCTCAGCAGTGCCAAGCCTGAGGCTACGAGGGAATGTTAAACGTTGCCCCGGAGAATCATCATCCAATGTTAGAAAGCATTCCTTATGAATTGAAGCTACTTGCAGATATAAGCCAAAACGTCACAATTCGTGCATGTTCCCGGAGGCGGCGGTAATGGTAATATGTTTATTTGACTGGACAGCGAAGGATGAACTGCTTTTTGGAACAGACTTTCTTGGTTTGAAGTAATCCAAATCATAGTAGAAAAAAACTGTTGTAGGCTATGAACCAGAATTGAGGACGAGGAAATGATTCAGCGGGGAAGAAAGCACTTGCATATTGTATTAAAATCCATACAAGATTATTCGCTTAGTATTCTTAGAAATTTAACAGCTTTATTATCTTGAAACTTTGACCGTAGCTTGTTATGATGACAACAAATAATTTCAACTTCAAGCTTAGGAACAGCTTTTACAATCATTATGCATGAACTGAGAATTGCCATTTGAATGAAAAGATACTCGACGAACCTCCAACAGCGATCGAGGTTTGGGTCAGGCATTGCAGTTGACTCTAAAAGGCTCGAGTCAGACATAACAGCTGACTCTAGAAGGCTCGAGTCAAACATTGCAGCTGACTCTAGAAGGCAAGTCAGACGTTGCAGCTGACCGTCGTTCACGGTATAATTCAAATCAGGCAAACAGAGTCCAAATCTCTTAGTGCATTGCACAATTGGTGGTTAGTCTGCTCTTGCTGGCAGTTGCGAAGTGCGATGAACGTTTCGCATAACAAAAAGTTACATTATGTGCGGCAGAGGAGTGAACTGAATAGATCAAGAAGTTTTGCAGTGTTAAATGGTCAGTAAGTTCTGCAAAATGTAACAACTGGAAAAAAATAACGTTATCCATATTTTTTTTAGCTAGATCGGTTATCTCAAGCAGTTAGTTTTAATATCGGGAGAAAACACCCGGGAGTAAATCTTGATTGTTTCGTCATTTCAATCGACGGCGGGACCAACAACTTTGATGTAATATTATTTCCATAGCTAATCGACGAGTCGATTTCCTACCTTGTCAAGGCTATTTAATCAGCGTTAAGAAGGGTATTCAAATTATATAACCTAATAACAGAATTAGGTTTGTAGGAAATTATTAAGTATGTTCAGTTTCCGGCTCTAAGGAGATATAGTCTAAATCAGAGAAAACTGTATATGTTCATGAATAGAAGTGGTATTCATTCCAAACTCATAGATATGATGAGTTTATTTATAATTTTATACATTTTATTTGATGGACTAATTGTAATTGTCCGTATATTCAGTTTATTATTTGCAAAATCATCTGTATTGTTCAATACTAGGGACTATTATATAGTCAAAGCTGTCATCCACACGGAATTTTGATTGCTCGGGGCTCACATATACCAATGTTCATTTGTAAAAATAACGAAGAAGCAGTTTTGAAATATGAAGGCTTTGTGCGATAGAAGGTTTAATGAATTACTCCTTCCAACGAATTTTTGTCATACGTTCGAAGCTGATGCCTCGCACAATTAGTGCAATAAGTGGGTAACCAATGCGTTAACATTCCAAAATCTCGGCAATGAGATTGCATGTATATATTGGTATCTCTTCATAGCACCGCTGCCTCGTGCACGTAGGAGTAAGTGACTGCCTATTTGTAGTTATCAAGAGACATACATCCTCGTTGCAGGATGTTGGAAATACATCGCCCTCGATGCGCATTTATGGTACACTGATGGTACGAATATCAGCTTTTGAAGGTGTCAACCGAATAATTGTTTGGATTCTGTCCTAATTGTGTAAATCGAGTTTCACTCCAAATTTGTTGGTGGAGTTCATAGCGTCATTTTTTGTAGTTTATTGCTTACTGGTTGTATGTTTGACAAAAATATGCACCATCTACGCGGTACAATTGATAGCCACTAGGCACCTGCTTCAGGTAAGCAGGTCGAGATGAACAGGAAATGCTTTGGGCAGAAAACACACATTAGTGCACAGGCACCAGCGCCCTCATAAGCTTCATCCTCTCACCGTCACGACTTAGCTAAGTGCTCGTTTGGTTGAGCCTCAAGAACAATCAAACTTCCTCACTTCATTCTCTCCTAGCCTCTCCTGAAGCCAAACTCTCGATTAGTATAGCCTCAAGCACACGCGTCCTCGCTCACTTCATCCTCTCCTAGCCTCTCCTGAAGCAAAACTTTTAATAAGTGTATCCTCGAGTATAAGTGCTCTCCCTCACTTCATCCTCTCCCTGCCTCCCCTGAAGCTAAGCGCTCGTTTATCTTAGCCTTAAGCACGAGCAGCGGCCCTCATTTCCTTCTATCAAGGTAAACAGTACCAGTAATTGAACCAATCAAATGCCAGGAAAACTCAAATTACCTCCACACCCTCCATTTTCGCATATACAGTCGACCCTCTCAGAGCAACAACTCGGATTACCTCAACATACTCCATTTTTGCATATACGGCCGACCCCTCTCAGAGCAATAACTCGAATTACCTTCACACCCTCCATCTTCGCATATACAGCCGACCCTCTCAGAGCAATAACTCGAATTACTTCATCACCCTACATCTCCGCATATACAGCCGACCCTCTCAGAGCAATAAATCGAAATACCTCAACACCCTCCATCTTCGCATATACAGCCGACCCTCTCAGAGCAACAACTCGAATTGCCTCAACACCCTCCATCTTCGCATATACGACCGACCCCTCACAGAGCAATAACTCGAATTACCTTAACACCCTCCATCTTCGCATATACCGCCGACCCCTTTCAGAGCAATAACTCGAATCACCTCAACACCCTCCATCTTCGCATATACAGCCGACCCTCTCAGAGCAATAACTCGAATCACCTCAACACCCTCCAACTTCGCATATACAGCCGACCCTCCCAGAGAAATAACTCGATTTACCTCAACACCCTCCATCTTCGCAAATACAGCCGACCCTATCAGAGCAATAACTCGAATTACCTCAACACCCTCCAACTTCGCATATACAGCCGACCACCTCAGAGCAATAACGCGAATTACCTCGACACCCTCCATCTTCGCATACACAGCCGACCCTCTCGATGCATTAACTCGAATTACCTCAACACCCTCCATCTTCGCATATACAGGCGACCCTCTCAGATGAATAACTCAAATTACATCGACACTCTCCATCTTCGCATATACAGCCGGCTCTCTCGGAGAAATAACTCGAATTACCTCAACACCCTCCATCTTCGCATATACAGCCGACCATCTGAGAGCAATGACTCGAATTACATCGACACCCTCCATCTTCGCATAAACAGTTGACCCTCTCAGATCAATTACTCGAATTTCCTCGACACCCACCATCTTCGCATGTACAGCCTACCCCTTTCAGAGCAATAACTCGAATTACCTCAACGCCCTCCATCTTCGCATATACAGTCGACCCTCTCAGAGCAAAAACTCGAATTACCTCAACACCCTCCATCTTCGCATATACAGCCGACCCCTTTCAGAGCAATAACTCGAATTACCTCAACGCCCTCCATCTTCGCATATACAG
>SDVV010005212.1:0-19416 GCA_016164225.1 Gammarus roeselii | reverse complement strand
CTGGTCTCCCAAGTCCCCCGGGTTCCCGAAACCCCGGGTCCCCGAGTCCCGCGGATCCCACGAGGACCTCCTCTCCCTGGGTCACCTTGTCTCAACCAACCTCGATGCATTTAATAAAAATGACCAATGCAAAATTTATCACCATGAAAAAAGGGCAGATAAATATAATAGAGCCCAAGCAAGAAGAAATAATAAAATACTAAAATAAAGTGTTAATGATCTATAAAATGAATAATCATCCATCCACCCCAAACTCACCAGTCGACTCGTCTCCACTCGCCTCGTCCCCTCCACGCACAGGGCCATTCAAGACTTTCACTCTTCAAGATCAACATCAACATTATTTCACCATGTACAGTAGCGAACAAAAATTCGTTTATGGTTAGTCTGTAACCGGAAAAACAAATACGACTTTTCCCACGTGGAATTTAACTTCATATAGAAATTATTTACGTTACTATGTGTAGACAAAGCTTCTTAATGGGTAATAATAATCAAATTTCCGATAAGTTTTAATATGGGGCGGAAAATGGACATAGAAGATTTTACTTAGTTTCAAATCATAAACGAATTTTTGATCGCTACTGTACCTATCAAAACGGACATTTATAAGGCGCCCGGTAGAGCGCAAATTCTACCACCGTAGGTTGGGCTAGACTAACTAACAACTCGCACAGTCCACTTAGGGCCCCTGCGGGCATCCAGCGATACATAATTACATAACTAATCAAAAATTGATCCCCATGAAAAAAGGACACAGATAAATAATAGAGCCCACGAAATAAGAAATAATAAAATAAAGTGTTATTGATCTATAAAATGAATACTCAAGCATCCACCCCAATGTCATTTATTCAACCCTTTATTATTCATATTTTACCTCATCTTCACAATATGTTAGCGCATTTCGAATTCCCAACCATACGTTCTCAGGATTTCTTTGCCCCATGTGTTCGCGGTTTTTCCAATCTTATGTATTCCGTAATTTTCCCAACCCCATCTATTCGTGATCGCCCGACCCCATGTATTTCATGCCAGGCATTCCTGATTCTTAGCTAAAGTAAAACGTTGGTTGTCGATCATCGATTATAATATTATAATTTATAATCTGTTGCATGAAATAAGAACCGGTTGCGAATTCAAATTGAACTTTCGTTTACGTTAATTCAAATAGTGTTTATGGCAATAAAGTTTTATGTGTAATATTTAAAAAATTGCAAACCCATTGCCAGATGATGGAAATAGATGATTTAATAATAATAATACAAGAGCACACACAGTATTCTTAAGTTATGCAATGCATTGAATAGACCGCATTTTTAGTATTACGTCCAAATCTGATTTCCATATCCTAGAAAATGCGTCATTAAATTAGAGAAGGTCTAACGTAGAGCTAACAAACTCATCCCTTCGCTGGGCAACAAATCGTACGAACACAGACTACGCAAACTCAACCTTCATGATCGAAGTGTGGAAGACTAAAATGGTAAGGAAAACGTCGACCGAGAGAGCCCTTTTAAATTTAGATGCGAAAGAAGTGACCAGGAATAATGGATACAAAATCGTTGGGAAGCTTTGCACACGCGATATCACGCGCTATTTCTTCATGTACAGAGTTGTCAAGGAATGGAACAAACTTCCAGCGGAAATTGTCAAGACGCGATACAATCGAAACGTCGAAGTTACGTCTCGACAAATTCTACCATTATAGCCGCTAAATAGCTTCCGGCTGTAGCACGCTTACCAGCATATTCGTTTCAAAAAATGGTGTCCAGCATTGCCACCCCTGCGGTTGATATAGCGCCTGCCATTGGCACTAGCGCAGTGAAAAAGATGCTCGGCATTGGTTCCCACTCGTTGCAAAACGATGTTTACAATGACACCGGTCAGCATTGCTTTACCTAGGAATGAAACTGGACAATCTCAAATTAGCATCGTGGGTTGGTGGGTTTCTCTTCAGGTGCTGATTTCAGTTGTTGCGAGTATCATCGTTACATACTATTGCGAACTATAACCTTACTCTGATTTGATCTTTTCATACATAAATTACTCAGTCACCAGTCTCTTGACGTTCAACTTCGGAACAAAACTCGTTAATATCATAACACAACCTAGTTTGAGCCAAAAGGCCTGTTGTTGACTTCTTGCCTCTGCAAACACTTGTAAACGCCCAAAAAGCCTGTTGACTTCTTGCACCTGTAAACGCTTGGAAACACCCACTTTGTACTATTGTGCCAGCTCATCATCTATCATCTGGTAGGAGATGGCATGATGCGCAGTTTGAGAGTATGACAACCGAATGTTTAAGCTACGACGGAGAATGGACGCTCTATTATAAAAGACGCGACGTTACAAGCCTTTATGTTGAAACTAAAGAGCGACTGCAACATCCGATCCACAAACAACAGGATAAAATTTCATAGGGGATTTGACAAATCAAATGAAAACTCAAAATATTTGTTACGCGTGTACTTCGTTTGTTGTCATATCTTTTCGTCAATCCAAGTATAAACGTGAGTAAAAAAGCGAAAGTAAGTGCATTAATGGTTAGTCTATAACGAAGAAACGATCATTTTCCCAGGTGAAATTTTATTCATGTTTAATCGTGTTATAAACTTATATCTGAAGAGGGCTCATAAAAGAACCAGATAACGTCCGCAAAAACGGAACGACCATGTCTTTCAGCCTCGCCTGTTAGCTACTTATAAAAAATGCACACTTTGTTGACATGATCTATTCATGATCATTAAGATTTAGGCTTTAGTTCTCAGAACACGTTTCCCGTAAGGAGCGTCGGATTGTACGCACATAGCGACCGTCGCCACGGATATCATGCCGGTGAGCATGGTGTACTAATCTTTTGTATACAGACATGATGGGGCATCGCTGTGCGTGTTTTAAAACGCTCCCGGAGACAAGTTGAGTCGTACTGGCAGAAAACAAATTACTTCGTCTTCAAGACCGATACATTTTGGAGTTCCACAAGGATCGATTTTCCGAAATATTCTTTTCCTTAGGTTCGTTAACAACAACAGCTGTGGAACCCTTCTTGACGACACCAGAGAGACATCAAATGCTGATGATATTCAATTTATGTTTGTTAGACATGAAAACAAATTAAGAATAGCTAAAGGAGGATGCAGAAACAGCGTTGCCCACATGAATGATTGAAATTATTCGAACAAGCTTAACAGCTACAAAGGCGCCCCCTTCCACCCCTCGGAAGATGGGGGATAGCTGACGGCTCAACTCACCTCCCACTCATCTTTTGCACTCACACACGTACCAAAGCATAGCCCCTTAGCTTTAAAGGTTCGACAATGGCTCCGCAACACAACTCCGGGTCATGAGTGAAAAGTCTGAAATCAGTGTCAGCAGCAAAGCCCGACACTTTTCACTGGTTACCCATGCTGCGACATAATTCTGGTTCTCAACGAGACGGGGAAGGGCATCATGTCTGCGTCGAACTCATCCATTCGCAATCATTCTCCGCTCAGGCTTACCATTACACGCTCTCTTGGTACCTCCACAGATCTCAATAGTTGAAGTGCCATACAAGCTGTATCTTATAAATAGAATAGTTGCCATCCAACGAAATCATTGCCTAGTAAAACTAGATTTTGTATTACAATGTATCGAGATTTCACTGTTGCAATCAACATATACATAGTACATGTACATAAAACTCCTCTATGTAACTGCAATTACAATTTCAGTCAGATAATAGTAATCATATAATTCAACATGTTTTTTTTCAAACTAAAGACACGCGCAAAATGAAACAGAGTTGAACTTTGTCTTACGAGATGTGTGCAGCAGAGGGAAATCAACATTCGCAGTAGCAATTGGTTGCCACACAACTGCACAAGCTGTTAGCTGCGCTCTGGTCGAATGCTACCTGCCTCTGATTGCTCTGTAACGCCTGCTTCACGCCATCCATCCACAAAAACTTGGGTCTTCTTCTAGCCCTACACCCACTTTTCTCTTCTTCCATCACCCTTTTCACCAATCTTCCATCATCCTTTCTCTTCCTGTGTCCGACCTACCTCTGAACACATGAATCTACTCTGTCCTCCAACTTCTTCATTATCCCGGTTCTCCTTTCAACAACGTCACTATTGATCCTATCTCACCCCGTCCCTCCGGCCATCCCCCTCAAACATTATCTCGTGAACCCAGCACTTTACACACTTGCTTCCCTCTATTTTTCACCACTGGTACTCTAAACACTTAATTTCTTTCAACAACTCTCCATTTATCCGTTAGTACGCATAGTCTTCCGTCGCACACAAGAAACGAATAAAAACGATTCAAGATTCAAATTCCAAATTTCTTTTCATTGTACGTTGTAACGTCACAAGCTTTCGATGGGTGTATTGTATGCCATTATAACTTAACTGTAGAATGTGGAAGGTAGTATTTTTATTTAGGGGGAAAAAAATCCTACAACATTCAGAATTCGAAATTATAAAAAATGCATATAGCTAATCGTAGCACTCTACAAGACCTTTGAAGTTATGTATCGCTTGTCAGGATTACTTCAGGATTACTTCAGGAGTCTGGATGATTCCCAAAGGTCTATTTATGCTTTCGCTCTCTCATGCAATTTTTATTAGAATTTACCTATTAAAAATGGATATGATTGTAGTGTTGCATGAGAGCTGACAAATTATGTATTGCCCGTCAAAAAAACTTATTTAGTAGCTTTAAAGGTCTCAGCGATTTCTGTGCAAACGTTACAACAAACACGAAAAACACGTTATTGAAATATGGGGCCGAAACCCTGTCTAATGATATATAATGCACATCATTCTGCTAAAAAACACAGGCACTGTTAAACGATGTCTTTCGCTTTTCCTGGGAGACAATTCTGGCTGTCGGATTCATACAAATAAAAATGTAGCGATCATTTGAGAAATTTGTTCGTCTTAAATCGTTGTAATTATATTCTCTGTTACGAGTATACGTGAGTTGGGACATATCTTTGAATGGAAGAACGCGGAGCGAAATAACAAGTTCATAAAATGTCTACGAAATGAATATTTGAGACGCCGTAGCAAAGACAAAATCATGAAATAGAACAACAGAACACTCCCAAAAATAGCTCAAAATTGTATCACCCTCTGGTGGTCGCAACGCGCCATGAAAGAAGCGACTCATCCATTAAAGTGTTAAGAGCCTCATTTCCCTAGGTGTGATGCTTATAATTATTAACAAGGAAAGGCCCGGTGAATTTTGACTCAGTATTGGTAATACAGACAATTTTATTGTGAGGCTCGTGACTTTTTCTGCAATTGAGAAGCCAGCCACCCAAATTTGCACCCCGAATGGGGATAGGTTGCCGTAGTACGATGGTCAAACATTGCAAAACGCCGACGCTCGGCTCACTATTATGAGTAAAGGAGTGTCAAATCTTACTACCTAATTTTCAAATCTTTGGGCAAGATATACCTTGTGTGTTGTCAAGCCAGAGCAAGGGAAGTTTGCCTATTCTTCGCCATCCCCGTTCTGATTCGAACCATGTCGTTGGTGATCCGGTCTGTTAGCGTTACTCCAGCCATGCTCCTCAAAACATTTCATCTCGAAAACATTCAACCTTCTTCTCTCCTCTGCTCTCACCCCCTAGTCTCAGCTCCGTACAGCACAGTCAAGACAACAACACCCTCATACAGCCCTCTCTTTGCTCCCATCCCCAACGTCCTACAGCTCATTACACTCTTCAGTGCACCCAACACTTTATACCCCTTCTTCACTCGCGCCTTCACTTCAGTTTCCACTAGTTCAGTCATCTCCGCATAGGCGCCTAGATACTTAAAACACTGAATTTCCTCCAAAAGCTCTCCATTTAGAAGGACACTAATTTTGCTCGCATCGACAGTCCTCCAGCATCTCATTACTTTATTTTACCCACGTTCACTCGAAGCTTCCTCCTCTCACACACTACCAAACTCAGGATACTAGCCTACATAGCTTCTCTGAATCCCCAACCGGGGCCGTATCATCCGCAGGTAGCAACGGACTCGACTGTCAACTCCGCACGTTCGCTTCCAACAGCTCCAAGCCACGACCCAACACCGGGGAGACATCACGCAGCCTTGTCTCCCTCCCACTTTCATTGTGAACCAATCACTCAACTCGCTTCCTACTCTGACACATGCTCGGCTGCCAACATAGAAATTCTGCACCGCTTTCAACAGATGTCCGCCCACTCCATACAAGCGCAACACCTTCTGCAGCGCTTCCCTGTCAATCCTGTCGTATGGCTTTTCCAGATCCATGAAAGCCCATAACACATTTTTCCCCTTCGCTAGGTACTTCACACAGACCTGTACCACGGCAAAAATCTGATCGACACACCCTCTACCACTCCTTAAGGCACACTGTTCCTCTCCAATTGCGCAGTCCGTACAGTCTCTAATCCTTTTGATCAGCACTCTCCCGAACAACTTACCAACCACACTAAACAGACTGACACCTCTCGAGTTGCAGCATTTATTTTCATCTCCTTTGCCCTTATACAGCGGAACAATGCAGGCACTGCGCCATTCAATCAGTACTACGTCTGCCACAAAACACAAGTTCAGTAACCTCACCAACCATTCGACAATCATTTCTCCACCCTTCTTCAGGCACTCGGTCGCAACGCCATCCAAACCAGGGGCTTTCCCTGCTTTCATCACCTCCACCGCCTCCTGCACCTCTTCCCTGGTATTGTCCGCCACAATTTTTTCTCCCAAAACTGGTTTTCGAGCACCACCACCTTCAGTTCATTGTGGACGGTTGTCAGTTCATTGTTGACGGCCGTTGGGTGAGGCTAGTTCTCCTCTGCCTGATATATAATAGAAGAGGCCACTTCATTCGCTGTGTTATACATTAACACACGGCAAATACTAAATCAGCCGATTTAAACTGTTCTTCGGACCATTCAACAAAGTGTGTGCCACATTTAAACACTGTGTTTGTGATAAACTAATCAGGCCCACTTTACTTTATTCTAACAGTTTAAGGGTAAAACTTTCCTCACTGGCCTCCCCGCCCGGCTTCCCCATCTACAGTCGGGAAGCGAGCAAGCCGCAGACTCTCTGTGTCTCGGTATGCCACACACCCAAAAACTTCACCCCTACTCGAGACTGCTTACAGCAAACAATGCGGTAAGAGTGCCTCGGTATGCCACACACCCAAAAACCTCACCCTACTCAAGACTGCTTACCGCAAACAATGCGGTAAGAGCCTCGCGCTTCCTGCCCTTTCCGGCACAACCGTTCACTGCGTTCATCGCACATCACTCCATCGACCTCTCTGCACATCAGTTCATTGCGTTCCCCGCACATCACTATATCACCCTTTCTGCACATCAGTTCACTGCATTCCCCGCACATCACTCCATCGCCCTTTCTGTACATCAGTTCATTGCGTTCCCCGCACATCACTATATCGCCCTTTCTGCACATCAGTTCATTGCGTTCCCCGCACATCACTCCATCACCCTCTCTGCACAGCAGCTCATTGCGTTCAACGCACATCACTCCATCGCCCTCTCTGCACATCAGTTCCTTGCGTTCCCGGCACATCACTCCATCGCCCTCTGTGCACATCATTATTTTTCTCCAACCTTTTTCATGAGGATAAATTTTGCATTGGTTTTCATTATATAAATCGAGGTTGGCTGAGACAAGGTGACCCAGGGAAAGGGGTACTCGTGGGACCCGCGAGACTATGAGGACCCGGGGTTTCGGGAACCCGGGGGACTCGGAAGACCAGGAGGATTTGGGTAGACCCACTTGGACCCTTCTGGGGCCCTTTGGGACACTTTTGACACCCTTCGGGGACCCTCTTGAGAAACTGTGGCAACCTCTTGAGGCCCCTCTAAACCCTGGAAACTTTGCTCCCCCCTCCCAAATCTACGTTAAACCTACTCTGTACCTACGTTAAACCTACTTTGTACCTACATTAAACCTACTCTGTATCTACGTTGAACCTACTCTGTATCTACGTTGAACCTACTTTGTATCTATGTTAAACCTACTCTGTATCTATGTTGAACCTACTCGGAGCCTGCGTTGAAACTACTCGGAATCTGCAATGAACATACTCGGAATCTACGCTGCATCTACTTTGCCACTCTTCATTTGCCCAACGAGGGAGTCTACATTAACTTCGCGTTGGGACTCCGACGGAAAACTGAAGCAACTACTACTACTACTTTGCACATCAGTTCATTGCACTTGAAAGGCTCAGCACAGAGTAAAGAATCACACCCTTAGGAACTTCGATTCCTGCTCCAGCTGCGCTCGTCCGGCGAACCCCGCGCTAAGTGAGCTGTGACCGTAACCTTCCTGCCTTGCCAACGAAGCCCGCCTGCTCCTCGCCCTCACCTCTCAGCTGACCAGGACCGAGGCCTTCTAGAGTCGGCCTTGCCTGGACACACCAAATCACAGCTGATCTGGATACTCGCGTCACTCCTGGACTTGACTCTGGACTTCGTACAAAAAAAACGTTTCTTTGGAAGACTCTTTCAAGTAACAGGTTGTCTAATTATCAATTCGGGTCTACTATAGTGTTTCAATGCGTGTCTACTTCAATGTACTCGATGGGGCGCACTCGAAACATTTTATCCTGCATTCAAATAGCACTTGTTACAATATTGCCTTAGTGCCGAAATATTTCTTATAGCGACGAAAAAGAAAGTGTATCATGAGTGTAAAGCGACAAAGGAAAATAATGTTTTGTGCTGTGATAACCAGGAACTAATCCCACAAGTGACTTACTCGGTCTGTATCATCAGAAAGACGCCGACTAACATCATGAAAAAAACTATTTCCACACTGTAAAAAAACAGAGTCATTAGTTCCACTTTGTTCTATTTTGTGTTCTATTAGTTCGATTTCTATCTTAACTTAGTTTATTTTCACTTCAACTGTGCTCATATTACTTGTTTTTACTTTATCAATGTTATTAAGAGTATGGGTATACTGATTTCGAACATCTCGAATGAAACTGGTATTTTCACTGCATAAATAAAACTTGGAAACGTATTTCCGCACTGTTAGCGCAGACCTGTTAGGATGCTGCTCTGTTAGAAGGCCGCTCTAGTTTGTTTTTCCTATATCTTATCTGTGCACGTGTTATCTGTGTGTCTATAACCGTATTCTAAGATGTTACTGGTATTACGATTTTCAACATTGTCAAGTGTGGCCGGTTCTCTGTAACAAAACCACAAGTATCTTGTATCAGGTAGTATCATTGTATTGCACAACTTTACATCTTGCAGCTTCTAATCGTGTTACAATTTCATAACACCCCATTTTTCTGAAATGTAATTATTTTTTTCGTCGTCTTCTGATACTCCGCCGGTCATGTCTGGTACAAGGTTGGTGCCCAGAATCATGATATCATTCCTTTATTGAAAAGCATATGGGAGCAGCTACAAATTAGTTCAGCTTTGCATTCAACCCAAATCCCACATTAGGAAGTAACCTTGCGCTAACGCGCATCCGACGATACGCACATCCGACTCACATTTGTTATATTCCCATTTTAATTCCGCTTTCGAATCGTCGATATAATCGTCACCTCCTGAATCTAATTATAGTATTGCATTTATATTTGTTGTCTACAAGAAATCACATAAAATAAAACTCAAGCTAACGGTCCCTTTTCCCACCGGGAAATTTTATAACAGTCCAAGATGGTTCAGGCTAAGCTACAATGTGGTATCTGCCACACCTTGTACGCCCCCGAACTAATGGATGGTAAAAGTTCTTCTGGCTCTGCCAGAACTTTGCGCAGCAGTCCCTCAAATGGGGAATGCAAGACATTGCGCTGTAAATTTTGTCAAGCGGCAGAGTAAACCAAGCAATTGAATTGAAATTGAATTAAAATAGAAAGACATGCTGGAACAATTTTACGAATTTAAAGATTTGATGAGCTGCAAATTAGCAGCAGTCAAAGAAACTGCCTAGGCCACCCAAAATCAAGTGAAAAACTATAAGTGCACCTAGACTCCGAATTCGCCAAGAAGCTTTCAGCTCTAGACGCTGAGACAAACGATCGTATTAAATCGATAGAAAACTCAGTCAAAAATAGCGAGGCACTGTTCACATCTGTAGTTAGTAGGACACACGTTGGACCACAATCTCAACACTTTCGACCCAATACACGTAACCAATTTGAGGTATTGCCCGATAAAATGTACTCTCAGAATGCAGAGGAAATTATTGTGATTGATGATAACAATGTCATCTCCTTCAAAAAAAATAGCAAAAAGGGAGAACTGAAAATACTCGGCAGAGCTCATTTGAAAATTGTCGAGGTCGAAGGCATAATCGCAAAGGAAAGGATACATTCATCTAAGCGAATTATAATACAAGTCGGAGCTAAAGACGTGTCGCAGACGGAATCGACATGGAAAAGGTATGAAGCCATGCTAAACAGCATCAAACCTTCACATGCAAACTTTCATGTCACTGACATCCTGCCAAATCCGAAACAAAGTAAATACAAGTTGAGCAAGATGATTTTACTTAACAATTGCCTAGCAACTTTCTGCAAAGCCCAGAAAATCTCTTTCCCTGATCATAGGGATACGATGATCGACCCAAAGTACTGTAACTTAAATAGAATCACCAACAAGGCTTGCATCAACACGTACGGACTTGATACCATCGAAAACCTCCTTAAAAACATTGGCGCTGGACTTGTCAACGAAAGTAAGTCAAAAAACGAAAACGATATCATACCAACAACTCCACCAGCAGTGCCCGATGAAACGACCCAGCGGCCTCCTCCAGTTTCAACACAAGATACACAACAAATGTAAGTGCCCATCAAAATACCACCACGGCTTCTAGCAAAAAACAATTATGTCCGAGTTTAAAGGCAGTAGTCGCAGCTCCGCTAGTACATACAGTGTAAACAAAAACGAAAGTCTTGGCTCCGATAAAAGACCTCAGAGAAGAATCAAAATAAGTCAAGCAAATTAGGTCAATATGACTAACGGTACTCTCAAAAGTTACTACGTGGACGCTAGAAGTCTCCCTGACATAATCGAAGAATTAGGTATCCTTGCAGTGAATGAAAGTATCGACATAGTAGCAATCATGGAATCGTGGATGAAATTGAACACCAGACATTATTTAGGCAAATTTACTCTTCCACATTACTCACTAGTTCACAAAGATAGACAAGGCCGAGAGGGCGGAAGAGTTCTGGTTCTCGTCACCATTCCAAACAACAGGCACGACATAGCATCAATCCAAGTAGTCTGTAAACATATAAAACGTCAAATCACTCTCGTCTATCGACCCCCTAGAAGCAAGGTTGCAGATGATATCGATCTTTACAACACCCTCGTCGATGTTGTCAAAACACAACACAGTATTGTGCTTGGCGACTTCAATATCACCGACATTGATTGGGAAACAGACGAATGTACTGCCACCAGTCAACGTCTGATTGATTTTGCTGACGATAAGTTCATGACCCAAATGGGGAAGACACCTACAAGAGGTAGCCGCATTCTTGATCCTCTACTAAGTGTAAGCGACTATCATGTCACGAACGTTGAAGTAGGCGAACCACTCGGAACTAGTGACCACAACTGTACCAGTTTTTTGATAGCGCTCGAGTTGAAAACATCAACAAACTGTGAAAAAGTCCCTAACTTCAGATCAGATAATTTTGATGGCTTAAGAGAGTCAATAACGTCAGCAAATGTAACCCTCGGACAAGATGTCAAAACGAACATGAGCATATCCCGCGCAAAAACAGGCGAACAACAGCCTATCAGCCCAAGTACTGGAAAGGATAATTGCAGCGCCTTCAATCACGAAAGAAAGCAAAGCACTCTATAAAACAGAGACATCCATATGACGACGTAGCAGAAATGAATACAACATTAGCAGACGAGATCTAAAGAGAGTCCTGGAACGTAAGAAAAAAGATTATGAAAGTAAAATATTCGCTAATGCCAAAACTAATCCAAAACAATTTTTTAGTTATATTTCGAACAAAAAAAAAATCAAGATCTGTAATAGGTCTTCTTGAGAACGATGTTGGTGAGCTAGAAACGGACGACATACTTTTGTTCTGTATTTACGTTAAAGAATCAGGATATTCCTTATCCTGAGGATATCATAGCGGCAAAACGAATGAAAGCCCTCAGCACAGTGAACTTTTCCCCCGTCGAAGTTATTAAATATATAGATAAATTGAAAGTCACCAAATCTCCAGGTCCAGAACAAATTCATCCCAGAATTCTAAAAGAGACTAGAAACAAAATCACCGAACATGTATCAAACATTTTTACCTAATCTTTCACAAATGGCACCTGTCCCTCATAATGGAAAGAGGCCAATGTGACCCCATTTAAAAAAAAGGACAAAACTTGTCCCGGCAACCACCGTCCAATTAGTCTCACCTCAGTCATTGGCAAATCTATGGAAAGTTTGATAACGGATAAAATTATAGAATTCTTAGAATCAAACAAATTGATTGGCGACTCCCAGGATGGCTTTAGACACAATTGTTCCTGTCTTACGAATCTGCTCCTTTTTTTCAGAAATATAATTGAAATCCATGACACAAAATCTCCAATCGATATCGTTACCTTGCCTTTCAAAAGACCTTTGACAAAGTCCCCCACAAGCGCCTAATTAGTAAATTGCACAGCATCGGTATTCGAAGCGAGCTTAACAACTGGATAAAATGCTGGCTTACGGACAGACGGCAGCGAGTTGTACTTAACGGAGCTTCCTCCCCATGGGGTAATGTTACAAGCGGCGTGCCTCAAGATCCGTGTTAGGGCCAGTTCTCTTTATAATATTCATTAACGATCTCGATAGCAACGTACTCTCAAACATAAGCAAGTTTGCAGACGATACTAAGATCCGGAGGAAAAGTGCAACCTGAACTAGAGTGTCAGCAGATCCAACTAGACTTGAAGAAAATGGTCGATTGGTCAGAAAAGTGGCAAATGAAATTTAATGTAGCCAAATGCAAAGTTATGAACTTAGGTCCTCATAACCTCAAACACGAATAATCAATGTCCGGAAAAAAACTCATTCCCGTTACCGAAGAGAGAGATTTAGGTGTCATCATTAGTAACGACTTGGTTAGCAGCAAGCAATGTAACGATGCTGCCAAGAAAGGTAACAAAATGCTAGGTATGATATATCCATTTCTAAGAAAAGACGTTATTAAACTTGAGAAGGTTCAACGTAGAGCTAGTAAACTCATCCCCTTGCTGCGGAATAAATCGTACGGAAACAGGCTACGTGAACTCAATTTTTAGTCGCAAGAGAAACGTCGAGTCAGAGGCGACATGATCGGAGTGTGGAAGATTATGAAATATAAGAAAAATGTCGACCGAGCGAGCCTGTTCACTTTAGATACAACCGGAGTGACTAGGAACAATGGATACAAAATAGTTGGGAAACGTTTCTCACTCGACATCACGCGCAATTTCTTTACGTTAGAGTTGTCGAAGAATAGAACGAACTTCCAGCGGAGGTTGTGAACAGCAATACAATCGAAACGCTCAAGTCGCGGCTCGATAACTTCTACATAAATCGCCGATAAATAGCTAAACCGTTTTTTTTACTGATTTTATATAAAAAAAACAGAAATGGCAGACGAAGCTCTTTTAGACGTTCTACTTCAGAACTGATCCTCTTGCTATCAAAAGGCAACCTAGTGTGGGCCAATGGGTCTCTTAGATGTTCTACTTCAGATCTAATCCTCTTGCTATCAAAAGGCAACCTGGTTTGTGCCAATAGTCCTGTTGTTGTCTTCCAAAACTTGTAAACACTTGTAAACAGCAACAACGTCAGCCTCTCTGTCATACTCGACATTCAACAACTCATCAAAATACTCGGTCCACCTCTTCCGTACATCACCACTTTCCAACAACAACTGGCCGTTTTCATCTGTCACCAATTCCTCCTTTCCGGTCTCGCCCTTTCTCATCCTCTTCACCTCTTTCCAGAACAACTTTTTGTTCTCCTCAAAATTCTGGCACAACCGGCCCCACCTGGCATCAGCGTCCCTTTTGGCTCTCCTCACCACCCTCTTCACCTCGTTTCTCCTCTCTGTATAGCTTTCATAAGCCACCACCGACTTCACCTGAAATCACTCCTCGAACGCTCCTCTTTTCCGTGCCACCGCCAGTTTGAACTCCTCGCTCCACCACTCGCAACATTTCCTTCTGCACCCGCTCACACGGCGCGCACTACACACATTCTTTGTTTATCTCAGCAACGCATCCTTTAACGTCTCCCATTCTTCCTCCACATCTCTCAGGTCCTGTCCTCACACGTAGTCATATTCTTCCCTCAACGCCTGCTGGAACTTATCGGCTCTACTTCTCACATTCAGTTCACTCACTTTCACTACTTGTCTTCCTCCTCCCACTCTTTTCTTGCCTTTCCACCTCTGCTCCACTCTTAATCTACCTTCCACCAGCAGATGGTCAGACACTCCTCCACTCTCCTTGATATCAGCGCAAAATCCATCAGCGCTCTCTCCACCACTACACCACGGGCCATCTTTACTAATGTGTCCTCGTGGATATCTCTTTTTGAACAAACTGTCCTCGACCAATAACTCCTGCTCCATACACAGACCTATCAGGTTTTCTCCATTGTCATTTCTACCGGGAACGCCATGCCTTCCTATCACATTCTGACCCCAACATCTCCAACTCTCGCATTAAGGTCACCCAGTACAACTACATTGAATTGACCTACAAAACTTTCAATACACTCGCTCAGGTCAGTCCAGAATTGCTCCCTCTCCACTTCACTCCTCTCGCTGCCAGGTCCGTAAGCACTAACAAATACCCATCTTTCTACGCTTAACTTGACTTTCACCCACATCAATCTTGAGGACACCTCCTTCCACTCGGTGACGCTACTGCCAACCGATCACTCAATATCAACACCACACCATCTAGTGCCCAACCTTGATCCACACCAGACTTTCTTCCACTCACCACACCAAACTCACATTCGCCCTTACCTTACAGTTTCGTCTCACTTTGCGCCAACACATCAAACTTCATCCTCACAAACATCCCGCCAATCTCTCTCTTCTTTACCTCATTCGTACTACAGCCACGCACATTCAGCGACTAACAATAGGGTTCGGAGAGGTGTGAGCCTCTCCTCCCCCTGCTCGTCTTGCCGTCTTTGAGGAAGAGTCTTACAAAATGTAAAAAAAAAAAAATGTAAAGAACAATCTGTACTATGTAAAATTTTAATGACCAACCCCACAAGAGCAATGGTTTGGCAGATAACCGTTTATAGCAGTAAAAACTAACCTTCTAAGGCCTCTCAAAAATCTCAAAAACTGCGTATTAAATTACCAGTTCAACTTACGGATTTTCAAATCCCGGCGCCACTTGACGAGGTACTGGTGCCCTCACAGTGGAACCCGCCAGTGGCCAACCCGTTAAGAGCTCTCGTAAAATAAGTTGTTCAACTCTCCTCTCATATTGGAACCACAGAATAGACACAGTAATTGTGGTCAACCTATTCACACGTCTTTGTGGGCTAACAAAAGGTCATTATTTTATAGACTGTATCTTGTTTACCACACCTGGCAGCGCTTAGAGGCCCATCATAAATTTCTCAAATGAAAACCCGGTAGTGAAAATTCTGTACGTCTTCTGAAAACGACAGACAACTTCCTAGTAAAATAATTATTAGCCAAATCATTACCAGCTGCCACCAGAGGATGTTGCAAAATGAGCAAAATCTCAGCGAGAGTTCCTAGTCTCAGTAACCATAGGGCCTTTGGCTCAACACTTACCTGGCAAAAGTGGCGCTATGCTGTGCCTCGCACCAGCCGTGAACTTCAAACAAGCCAGCATACTGATGAAATTGATACAACGCTTTACAGTCCAAAAAATAGAAGTCAAGGTTGTTAATGGGCCGATCAATTTAACTAAGAAATATACTTCAACGTACTAGACACAGAAGTTCGCATAGGTATTGAGATGATGTAAGTAGCTAGCTTCTGTAAATTCAAACAGGAGAAAATAAATAGGATGTTGTTCTCTGAAACAATCCATACATCTATAGAGCATCTTATCTTCATTTCAGCAAATGGAACACAGATAATATTTCAAAGGTATTGGACAATACAAGAAGACACAAGTTAGCGAGGGCTTCACCAGCTGGTGGCCGAGATCCCGTCATTGGTTCGGATGCATGAGCGAGTTAACCTCGAGTGTTCGAACACGCAAGAGGTTTGGGACATGACCAAAGCCAGCTAACTCTGTCCACATTCCTCGACGCCTTTCTGCTGCAACCCGGCACTGCCTAAAAATGTGTTGACTAAATAACTGCTTTGTAAGAACATTAATGAAGGGCCGATGTGGTTGACACATTTAACCAGTGGGGATTTTTGGAACACGTCGATAAATGCAGGCTGGGGAGTGCTGTAAATTAACAAGAAACAGGTCTTCGACATTCAATGAGGCGGCAATAGGAATGTCACTAAACCCGCTTCAAGGTTGAAAATATGCTTTAAAGTTTGTTAGGACTAATAGCTCATAAAAAGAAAACAGATATTACACAATCGCCATTGTTTTGAGATAGGCCATTGTTTTAGGCGATCAACAAAATGAAATTATCGAATAGCTTGGAATTGATTTTGACCTCATTTCCAACTGAGCCTCAACGCGAGTCATCGCGCGCTCCCCAGAAGGGCATGAAGGTCCGTCGATTCTGGTAAGTTCGCACACCTTCGTGCGCAAGGTCAAGTAAGAACTTAAACTGTGATACACAAGCCGGCTAGTGCGTTCAGGAACGGGGAGGATTTAAACGCAATGGCTTTACACAACTTTATATAGTCCGCTATGTTTTCCGAAAGCGATTAGTTTTTTCTCCGGTAAGTTAGGTCGATGAGCAGGCTTGTAGGTTTCACGGGAGGGGGGGGGGCAAAGTTGCACTAGACTTAGAAACTTTCACCTCTACGTTTTGCTAGATTAGTGTTAGTGGTTAACAACCTGTTAATACTTCGTCAGAGAGCTCTCTATATAAATAATGATTGAAAAATATCTTCATCTTCAGAAACCTAATTTTCTCGACCAAGGAGAATTCAGTCAATTTGTCACGCAGACGCGTTCAAGTTCAACAGCTGAGTGCAACCGCTGATCCAAGTAATTTGACGATCACGTGAAAGAGCAAAATGTATATATTGTTAGGAAGCCCAACTATTGTAGACCAACAATCGCCTGCTCAATGGAAGTTCACCAGCTCGTAGAGTTGGCACCGAGTAGTAATAGTACTAGAACGTGTTCACACAAGCAGAGTGACAAAATGTTCTCCTTCAAAATGCTGGTCATTCGTGAACATTTCTTTAGATGGTAATTATGAAAACAGGTATCAGATACAGACACTAGGCCTCATCCCCCAGAAAAGGGGGTGGCCGACGGCAAGGCTCACCTCACACCCTCGTACGCACACTCACACAACTTAGCCCTTATGTGCTAGAGGGTCTGGCGGTACCCCCTCGACATACACTCACGAGTGCAGTTCGAGGATCCGTCGTCAGCAGCTGGGCCCGACAGTTTTCACTGATTTACCCCCGCCGCGTCCTAATGACCGGGCCATCCACCCACGACCATCCCGACAGCGGGATGCCAAGGGCGGGGAAGCACATCAGGGCAGCGTCAAAATCAACCATTCACAACCATTCTCCACTCACGCCTGTTCATTGCACGCTCTCTCGCCCCCTCCAGACTCATGTCTCTCCTTCCCAACGCCTGCTTCACACTATCAATCCACCTAAACTTCGGTCTACCTCTAGGCCTGCGACCACTCGCCTCCGCATTCATAACCCTTTTCACCAATCTCCCTTCATCCATCCTCTCCATGTGCCCAACCCATCTCAGAACACGCGAATCCACTCAGTCCTCCAACTTCTTCACCATCCCTGTTCTAATTCGAACCACGTCGTTGGTGATTCGATCTCTCAGCGTTACTCCTGCCATGCTCCTCAAACGTTTCATCTCGAAAACATTCAACCTTCTTCTCTCCTTTGCTCTCACCCCCCAAGCTTCAGCTCCGTAGAGCACAGTTGGGACAACAACACCCTCATATAGCCCTCTCTTTGCTTCCATCCCAACGTCTTACAGCTCATTACACTCTTTAGTGTACCCAACACTTTACATCTATCCTTCACTCGCGCCTTCACTTCAGTTTCCACAAGTTCAGTTAACTCCACATGGGAGCCCAGATACTTAAAACACTGAACTTCCTCTATGAGCTCTCCATTTAGGGTGACACTAATTTTGCTCGCATCGACAGTCCTGGAGCATATCATTACTTTATTCATACCGACGTTCACTCGAAGCTTCCTCCTCTCACACACTCTGCCAAACTCAGACACTAGCCTACATAGCTTCTCCTCCAAATCCGCAACCAGGGCCGTATCATCAGCAAATAGCAACTGGCTCAACTGCCAACTCCGCCCATTCGCTTCCAACAGTTCTAAGCCACGCCCCAGCACACTCGCGTTCACCTCCCTGACCACTCCATCCATATAGAGGTTGTTGAACAGCCAGGGAGACATCACGCAGCCTTGTCTCAGTACCACTTTCACTGTGAACCAATCACTCACCTCGCTCCCCACTCTGACACATGCTCGGCTGTCACCATAGAAACTCTGCACCGCTTCCAACAGATGTTCGCCCACTCCATACAAACGCAACACCTTCCACAGCGCTTCCCTGTCAATACTGTCGTAGGCCTTCTCCAGATCCATGAAGGTCCAGAACACATCCTTTCCTTTGGCAAGGTACTTCTCGCAGACCTGTCTCACTGCAAAAATCTGATCGGTACACCCTCTACCACTCCTAAAGCCACACTGTTCCTCTCCAATTGCGAAGTCCGTACAATCTCTAATCCTTTTGATCAGCACTCTCCCGTACAACTTACCAACCACACATAACAGACTGATACCTCTATAGTTTCAGCATTCATTTTCATCTCCTTTGCCCTCATATAGCGGAACAATGCAGGCACTGCGCCACTCACTCGGTACCACGCCTGCCACAGAACACAAGTTCAGTAACCTCACCAACCATTCGACAATCATTACTCCACCCTTCTTCAGGCACTCGGTTGCAATGACATCCAAACCAGGGGCTTTCCCTGCTTTCATCACGTCCACTACCTCCTGCACCTCTTCAATGGTAATGTCCGCAACAAGTCTTTCTCCCAAAACTGGCATCCGAGCACCACCACCCACAGCAACAATGTCAGCCTCTCTGTCATCCTCGACATTCAACAACTCATCAAAATACTCGGCCCACATCTTCCGTACATCACCACTTTCCAACAACAACTGGCCGTTTTCATCTTCCACCACTTCCTCCTTTCCGGTCTCTCCCTTTCTCACCGTCTTCACCTC
>SDVV010005211.1:3009-19416 GCA_016164225.1 Gammarus roeselii | reverse complement strand
TATATATTCAATATACTTCAGGTGAGATGCCAGAGGGACATCTCCAAGAATATTTCATATTACAGGTGATATGCCAGAGGGACATCAAACAATAATTATTTCATTAGGTAACCGGTGCGTGCTGCCAAGCGAAGGCAGCACGAGAAATTAGCTCGGACATCTGTAAGGAATGGGTTAGTAGCTGAGCGTCTCTCTGCGCCATGCTGCCATAGGGTCACTCCCGGAGCTGTACTACAGGAGAGAAAGAAGACGGTTAACTCATTCAGAATGTACAGATGGGTCAATTTAAAGGTGAGATGCCGGAGGGGCAGGTGCATTAAGTGCACTATTTTATCATTTTAAGATGAGAATCCAAAAGAACATCTCTAAGATCTATATACATTTGGACTGAGATGCCTGCGGGGCTTAATATATTTCAAGTGAGATGTCAGAGGGACATCTCCAAGAGATGCAACCGGCGCTGGTATCACATTTTGGGAAGAAGATGAAATGCCAGAAGGACATCTCTAAGATCTATATGTATATTTCAACTGAGATGCCTAAGGGGTTTTATATATTTCAAGTGAGATGCCAGAGGGACATCTCCATGAGAAGTAACCGGCGCTAGTATTACAATTTGGAGAGGCGGGGTAGGAAGAGGGAGAGTAGCATCGGGTCTTCAGTGTTCTTCCATAAGAAGGTACTCACTGATTCAACAGATGGATGTTTTTATTTTCCCCATTTCCCTCTACTTTCTTCTCTCCCCCGACAGGGAGGGTAGAAGAGTAAGAATTAAATACCATCGCCTCGGCAACGTCCCTTCTCAGGAGGACACCCTTTGCCCAACAATGGATGATATCTGTCTAATCTACGTCGTACCGTAGAGTTGAGCAAGCTCTCCTCATGGTGCGGTTTCGATATTCAACGGGTATCATCCACTGCTGGAGGCAATGGATATCCTCCCTTGGAGGAACCCCGCCGACACGATGGCATTCCTCTTTTCACTCCTCCACTCTCCCTGTGGGAGAGGAATGAAAGGAGGGGTGTGGTGGTGAATGCTGGCACCGTACCACATAAGAATAATAAAAATATAGAGTAAAAATATATGGCATCCCTCCAAGTCTTCACCGTCGCATCGAGTTGAGCAAGCCCTCCTCTTAGGCGGTGTCGATTTTCCGGATACCATAGTCCCTGCATCTGCTTGTCCCGTTAGGACAATAGACGGCCTCGTAGGCTAGCGGGATGGGGTAATGCGAGTACCGTTACGGGCTCACACCCAGTATCGGTGACCCTGGTGTGGGTTTAGGGGTGGATGCGAGTCGCCTTAACACCTCTCACCCGGTGAATTCCTAGAATGATCGTTCTCGATATATTATCAGGTTCTGTATTTGCAATGTTGTAACATCAGTACCTGTAATTGCAATGTAATAGTAAAAAGCGTTCCGTTTCAATAGCAATCATAGCAATCATTACATTGTTACTAATAATGAAATTATGCGTAGTAATTAACAACTGCTTCTACCAGCGACATGCTATTATTGTTACTAATAATTGATTCCTTAGTTGTAATAGCTTGGATTGTGAAGAGAGCCGTGTCATGCTCCTTCCTTATATCAATGGTTTGCAATTTTGTCCATCTCACAAATATTTTATCCTTTCTTTCCTCTCCCATAGGGAGGGCAGAAGAGTAAAACGAAAAATGCCATCGTGTCTGCAAGATTCCTCCGTAGGAACAAATTCGTTGCCGTCATCAATGGATGATACCCGTTGAATCTAGACCGTATTACAGAGTTGGGCAGGAGCTCTCCTCGTGGCTCCGGTTTGACTTACGTATTTCATAGGATGTGGTGGTGAATTCTGGCACCGTACCCCATAAGAATAATAAAATTAGGGAGTAGCAAATACATGGTGTCCTTCCAAGTCTTCACCGCCGCATCGAGTTGAGCAAGCCCTCCTCTTAGGCGGTGTCGCTTTTCAGAATACCATAGTCCCTGCATGTGTTTGTCCCGTTAGGACAATAGACGGCCTCGTAGGCTAGCGAGATGGTTGAATTCGAGTACCGTTGCTGGCTCGCACCCATTACCGGGCGGCCCTGGCGTGGGCTTAGGGGTGGATGAGAGTCGCCGTAACACCTCACTCCCGGTTCGACAGCTCCTGGTAAATTGTGTCGTTCTCAGGTTAAACGTGTCACGTAGCCCAGTGCTTGTCAAGCGCCGATTCAGAGCCAACGACCGCAGCCGGAAAGTTGTTCCAGGCCAGCGAGATTGCGATCGGGAAAAAGTGTTGCGCTATAGTTGTAGCGAAACGTTTTCCACACGTTTTGCCCCGTTGTTTCGGGTACGAATGTTGTGGTACTTGTCGAAGAGGCCGACAGGACTTACGTTGTTGAATTCCTTCAGGTATTTGTAGGTTTCATTGAGCTGGCCCCTCAGCCTTCGTTGCTCAAGGGTGATGAGGCCAAGCTCTTTAAGACTATCCTCGTAGCTGTGGTGGCGTAGCTGTGGGATGAGCTTAGTTGCACGTTACTGGGTTCATTCCAGTTTGGCTATGTCCCCCCTCATGTGTGGAGACCAAAATTGGAATGCATGCTCGAGGTGGGGACGGACGAGGGACGTGTACAACGGCGATACGATGTCCTTCGTTTTGCAAAGGAAGTTACGGGAGATGTAACCAAGGTTTCGGTTAACTATCTGGTAACTTTCATCGACCTGCGCGTTCCCTTTCATATCTTTCGAGATAAGGACACCCAAGTCTCTCTGCTGGTCAACAATTGCAGGATCGCTTCCTGCCATCGTGTGGTTGAAGTTGGCATTGCGACACCCCAATGTGCATAACTGTACATTTTGAAACATTGAAGGGCATCTGCCACGCTTCCAACCATTGGACGAGTTTTTCGATATCATGTTGGATCTCAACTCTGTCTCTCCCTCTCCATGCTGCATGGCAGAGCTTTGTGTCGTCGGCAAATTTCGATACCTTGGATAGAAGCACCGCATCCATGACATTTACATGGATGAGGAAGAGGATAGGACCCATGACACTGCCCTGGGACACCCCAGAGGTAACAGGGGCCCACTCGGACAAAGCCTGGCCGATGCTGACTCGTTGCTTGAGTCTTGTTAGCCAGGCGCTCAGTCAGCGAAGTACGTTGCCACCAATGCCGAGCTCAGAGACTTTGTGTAATAGTCTCCTGTGCGGCACCTCGTCGAAGGCTTTTTGGAAGTCTAGGTTGATGACATCCACTGCCTTACAGCGGTCGTACACGTTGATCACCTCATTGAAGAAGTCCAGGAGATTCGTCAGACAACTTCTCTTACGGCTGAAGCCGTGTTGAGTGTCATGCATGAGTCCGTTGTCTTCCAGATGATCGACGAGACGAATTCGTATCTATCGCTCGATGGTTTTGCACACGATCGACATCAAGCTGATCGGTCGATAGTTGCTGGGCGATTGTCGGTCACGTTTTTTGAATATTGCAGTGACATTGGCAACTCTCCAGTCTTCGGGGACCTCGCCACTCGTCATCGATGAGTTGAAGATGTGGGTTAGGGAATCCGCCAATTATTCTCGAGTTTCCTTGAGAACTCTTGGGTGGTGTCCATTGGGACCAATCGATTTTGAAATGTCCAGTTCCTCAAGTTGTTTGGCAACTTCCTCTCATGTGAACGCAATGTCGTTGAGGCTGACTTCCCAAGCGTAAACAGAATCTCGTTCATAGCCGGGGCCCACAACTGTGAACACTAAACAGAAGAAGCTATTCAGGACACTGGCCATGTCCTCGGGTGACGTTCTGAGGACAACATCTTCATCTATTAGCGGACCAACTGAATCCCTAGCAATTCTACGCTCGTTGACTTAGCGATAAAAATCCTTTAGGTTCTCTTTGGCGTTATCTGCAATATTTTTCTGTTTCGTGCGCTTAGAGGATCGGACTAGTCTAGTGGCTGTCCTACACGCCAGGCGGTGCAGTTCTGCCGCCTCTTCGGTGTTATCCCTCAGTCGTTGCTCATTTAGTTGATCGCGACGATTCGATGCTCTTGCGACTTCGACGTTCCACCAAGGAGCCCTGATTCTTTAAGCGGGATCAATTGTCCTCAAGAGTATACATCGGTCGCTTGCCTCGAGAAATCTCTCATTGAGAATACGGCAGCAAGAGTCTACCGTACCATTTTTGAGTTGCTCTATTAAGTTGAGCGCACTTAGTTGTTCTCTCATCCCTTGGAAGTCTGCTCTCGCGAAATTGGGGCGGCGTATAGCTCCCTGGGGGGCTGGACGGGGCACTTTGATGGTGAATTCCACCGCGATGTTGTCAGCACCTCCCAGTTTGTTGCCAACAAGGATGTTGCCCACCAAGCGCTCCTCAGCTGGCATGACTAGGTCCAGTATGTTGTTTCCCCGGGTTGGTTCACGAAAATACTGGGTCATGCCGTTTTCGGCGATAAACTCGGTTAGTTTATTGCATGGGGCCTGTGAAGTAAGGCTCACCCAGTCAATATAAGGGAGATTGAAGTCGTCGAAGATGATAGTCTCGTGATTATTTGAGACGATTTCTTCCAGCTACTCATGGAGCTGGGCATCTTGTTTCGCAAGGGTATGGCTGTTGCGGTACACCAATGCCAGCTTCAATGTCGCATGGGCCACTTTGATTTCTGCGTTAAGTATTTTACAAGAAACTGTGGCGAGCGTTGCTTCAAGAAATGGATACAGTCTCTCCTTTATGCACAGCACGGACCCGCCCTCTCGTTTACTAGGGGTGGGCTTGTCCATACTGAACATTTTGAAGCCCAGGAGCATTATCTCTGCTGCCAGGTTTCTACTCTGGAGATCGAGCCATGTTTCGTTTATGCCAATGACATCAAACGAGTACAGGGTCGCCAGTCCCCCAGTTCGTCCAACTTAGGGGCATATGACTGCGCGTTACAGAAGAAGACCTTTAGACGGTGCGTGTCTCGGTATTCGACATCTTCATCATTGGGGGGGGGGTCTCTACCTGGCGGTTGTGGACCAGGATCTTGACCATCCCTAGAATTGCCTGTAACGCATCTACCGTGCCCGCAGCTTCTTTCTCTTGGAGCGACTGATCGACGGTCATCGCTCCCTTCCGGGAATTTGCTGCGGGCACGGGGCCCTTTAGGTAGGGTTCCCTGCGGCTAAAAAACTGGACCGTTTAAAGCAAGCTGGACCCCAAACTTTTGGGCATAGTATTTCTTAGAGCTTAGATGGAGCAGTCTGTCAAGTCGGGCATTTCCTACATCATTCAGGTGTAGGCCATTTCTTAGGAACAGATCGGGCCTCTCCCGAAAGTCGTCAAACAAGTTGCTGAAGGATACTCCATCGGACTTGCAAATGGTCTCGAGGGCTCGATTTGTATAGGTTAACTTACTATACAGTTCGTCATTATCATTCATTCGCGGTAAGATGGATGCGATGGCCAATCGATCCGCTTTTGCCTTGAGATTAGAAATCAGCTGCCTATACTTGGCTAGCAGATCTTCCGACCTTGTCCTTTTGAGATCATTGGTGACTACATGGCATATGATGAGTGTCTCCCGGCTGAAAACTACAACCTCTGCAAGGGCACCTCTGATCTTCTCAATCGTGACACTGGTTTGCAAATAATCCGCCTCTTTGCCTTACACCCATGTGCAAATTCAACCGCCTGGTGTCGGACGATAGAGACACCTGGGACAAGTGTCTCAATTTCACCGTCCAGGTCCATGAACCTCTCAAAAGTGTTCCGCGTTGGCATCACAAACGCGGGCCGGTTCACGAAGGTGAACCGGTTCTGGACCTGCTGAAATCCATCCGAATCTACGCCGCCACGTCGAGGTTGGGTGCGGTTTCGGTCTGTGGATGTCTTGGTCCGAGGTATCGGCTTAGTCCCAGTTTTCAGTTTCCGGGCAGCCGATGACCTCGTGGCCTGGCGGGAAGTAGGTGCCCCGGGTTTGGGTTTAGGGGTGGAAGCGAGTTGCGAGCTCACATCCAGCACCAGCAGCCATGATATGGGTTTAGGGGTAGATGTGTGCTACAGTTGCAGACTCTTACCAGGACGTCACGGTAGGAAGTCAGAGCAAGCCCACCAAGACTTCGCCGCGATCGAACTGGGTCCCTTCGGTCAATTCTCTCCTGGAATGCCTCTCCGTCCAGCTGTAAAGCATGGACCTCCAACTCGTTAACTTTTACTAGTTCCCTCGTCTGTTCCGCTAGGCTCTTACTAGCCTTTTCTAGTGAGGCCTGCTGCAAAGCTCTCCTATATCACGCTTACTAACAAGGTCCTCTTGGACCATACGTACCTCGTCTCTCACCTCCGCTACTGACTCACAAGTCCATACTCACTGACGACAGTGCGCAGCTGCTCCTCGAGGACAAAGACCGTCCCTGAAGGATCCCGCTCTCTCCGTTGTCGTCCCTCCGCCGCAGGCCCTGGAAGATCACCAGGACCTGGTCGAGCCTGCCATCTAGCTCGCAAAACTGGCAGACGAGGTCTAGCGCGAGGTCCCTGAAGACGCTTCTGCTCATCCTGGCGGTGGAGTAGTAGGCATCCTCAGACGTCGTCCGGGAAGATCGCCGCGCACTTATTTACACTTATTAACACTTATTTTCGGTAATTATTACAGCTCTCACACTTATTTAGAAGGCGAATAATTTTCAGATAATTTACACCTAATAGAGTTCTCACAACTAAAGTATACAAAATAGTGGGTCTGCAAAAAAGTACACAAAAAAAGAGAGTCTGTTAATAATCAGTATGTGAACTAACGTAAATTCGACAACTGTAGTAGTGGGATTGTTCATGTTGCCGCCCCTCTCTTTATCTGTTATATCTTAGAATTGCGGTGTTTCACTCAGAGTTAGAATTATATTAGACTTTGCAGCTATGAGTAAGTGCTCACGCATTTGTCATGCGTGTCGTCTAATGGCTGAGTGATGCCAGTACACTGTATTTTTGTAACGGTTACGAGTAATGCATTTTCCGTGATGTGCCGCAGGATAAACTCTAGTAATTGCAAAACGTTGATATGTCCGGACCATATGTACGAGACCATATGCACGGGAGTGTCATACACCATAACCAAAAATAAGTGTCACCGAGATGTTTGTTACCGTTGGAGAGGAACATGAACGCACTCATTTGTTCCATAGAAATAGCAAGTCTTATGTGTAACAAAATAAATTGCTCGATTAAATTGTACACAAAATTTATTGCATACAAAATATTTTACTATGTGAAGTTGTGCCCTGAACTAAAGGTATATTATAGAATTGAGACAGATACGAAAGTACCCATTTTTTCAGAACTGGCGTGTTATATGTGGGACCAAATACACTACTCGATGCAATTGCACCATGAATGTTATGTATATTAAAGGATTTAGAAAAACTTTGTAAAAAACAGAATACCACAAGGCATCTCGTAAATAAACGTCTCTATTATTATTGTTATTCTTCTTCTTATTTATATTATTATCATTATTATTATTTCTATTATTATTATTATTATTATTACACTACCACCTCGAGTGTTGATCTCCGCCCGTATTTTCATCTGTAACGCTCGGGCTTATTGATTTAATCTAAACATTCAATTACGTGGAATAATTTTACAAAATTAACATATAGTTTAGCTTTCATTTTTGTTTTAATTGCACTGTATTCCCAACTGTAATGTTTGAATTGCACTGTATTCCCAACTGTTATGTTTTAATTGCACTGTATTTCCAACTGTAATGTTTTACCTGCGCTGTATTCCCAGCTATAATGTTTTATTTGCACTGTATTCCCAACTCTTATGTTTTAATTGCACTGTATTCCCAACTGTTATGTTTTAATTGCATTGAATTCCGAAATGAAATGTTTTAAATGCGCTGTATTCCCAAGTGTAATGTTTTAACTGCATTGTGTTCACAACTGTGATGTTTTAATTGCACTTTCTTCCGAACTGTAATGTTTTAAATGCACTGTATTTCCAACTGTAATGTTGTAATTGCACTGTATTCCGAACTGTAATGTTTTATTTGCTTTGTATTCCCAAGTGTAATGTTTTAATTGCAGTGTATTCCGAACTGTAACGTTTTAAATGCACTGTATTCCCAACTGTAATGTTTTAATTGCACTGTATTCCTAACCGTAATGTTTCAATTGCACTGTATTCCCAACTGTAATGTTTTAATTGCACTGTTTTCCCAACTGTAACATTTTAATTGCACTGTATTCCCAACTGTAATGCTTTAATTGCACTGTATTCCCAACTGTAATGTTCTAATTGCACTGTATTCCCAACTGTAACATTTTAATTGCACTGTATTCCCAACCGTAATGTTTCAATTGCACTGTATTCCTAACTCTAATGTTTTAATTGCAATGTATTCCCAACTGTAATGTTTTAAGTGCACTGTATTCCCAACTGTGATGTTTCAATTGCACTGTATTCACAACTGTAATGTTTTAATTGCACTGTATTCCCAACTGTAATGTTTTTATTGCACTGTATTCCGAACTGTGATGTTTTAATTGCACTGTATTCACTAATTTACAGCAGAGACTTTCGCCAATAATATAACGTGAATATTATGATTCATGTATTCAACAATATTGATACACTATCATTGGGATTTTGACATGAACACAGCTGAATATTGTGTTCATTTTGTTTTAAAATCATGATTATAAATAATTACATAGATCAAATATAAATTATATAAACTAAATTTCAATTTGTTGTTCATTTTAAATTGACGTTGATTCATTGCAATTTTAATATTGATATTCTTTGATTTGAAGTAAATATTTTATTATGTGTTAATTTATTTAACTCCAAATTGTCTTTCCTTAATTGAACACCTCATCTTAAAATTTGAAATTTACTCATAAATATTCCACATTAACCGTTCCATACTTTAAAATGAACGTTTGTATTGATTTTGAATGCAGTTTTTTAAATTGATTTTGATAGTTTTGAATTCGAGATTGAAAGGCTTTACTTTAGTCTGATTTGCTAATAATATCTTTTATACCGCTCATTTTGGGAAGAGTGCATTGCGAAGGATTAGCATTTGAGTATGCATCAACATTGCTTCCACTCTTCGCCTTCACTCTTTATACCAGAAAGGTGTATGAGTCAATGCCCCTCTTCAGCAACATGTTTCGTTTTACCTAGTGCCTGGTTTATCCCAACTGGTGCCTCCGGAACAAGGGGTCAGTTGGGCACTGGTAGCCAGTCTGTCTCTTGCTTCCATCGCGCACGGTCGGTCTTGTAGCTCGAACGAGTGCTGCTGACACGCAGGGCCGCAGAGGCACTGCAACTGTGCAGGTCGTGGCGGCACATGACGTAAGGAAACAGGCACACCCTACGCGAACCACTGGTGGCCCATGGACGTAGGGAAACAGGCACACCCTACGCGGACCCGTAGTGGCACACGGACGTAGGAAACAGGCACACTCTACGCGGACCCGTGGTGGCACATGGACGTAGGAAAACAGGCACACCCTATGCGGACCCGTGGTAGCACATAGACGTAAGGTAACAAGCACACACCCTACGCGATCACTGGTGGCCCATGGACGTAGGGAAACAGGCACACCCTACGCGGCCACTGGTGGCCCATGGACGTAGGGAATCAGGCACACCCTACGCCGCCGCAACAGACAAGTCGGTCAAACGTGTGGCAACACGGCGTTAGCAACGGTTTTAGTAACACGGGTAGTATATATGGCTAGAGCAACGTGGGCGGTTTTAATAGTTGGAGCAGCATGAACGCTGTTTATAGTTGGAGTAGCGCGACTATATATATGGTTGAAGCAATATGGGCGGTATTTATGATTTAATCAACATGAACGGTAATTACAGTTGTAGCAACGTTTTCTATTTATGGTTGGAGCAACACGGCAGTATTTAGAGTTGGAGCAACACGGCAGTATTTACAGTTGAATCAACATGACAGTATTTATAGTTGGAGTGACCCGGGCAGTATTTACGGTGGAAGCATCACGGACCCCTGCTGACACATTGGTGGATGCGGTAGTAGTCTCACGATCCGATTTGGATGAATTGTAATGCAGGGCACACACGAACACCAGCGCCAAACTAATATTAGTGTGGAAACACGGGCACAAGTGAGAAAAATAGTCACAAGAAGGTGAACACGGACACAGGCGTGGGACATGAACACAGGTAAGAAAATATAGGCAGAAATGAGAAAACAGACAAATGTGAGGAAACACGGACAAACTTGAGGAATTTTTTTCAACAGTGAAGAGGAAACACTCATAAGTGAGGAAACACTGACATAAGTGAGGAAATCGAGAAAAGCGTGAAAACACAGAGAAAAATGAGGGAACACAGAGAAGTGTGGAAACACAGCAAAAATGAGGAAACACACAGAAGTGATGGAACATAGACACACGACAGGAAACACAACAAAGTGAGGAAACACAGATGTGATGAAACACAGATGTGATGAAACACAGATGAGATGAAACACAGACATAGGACAGGAAACACAGACAAAAGTGAGGAAACGGACACAGTGACGTAACATTGACATCTGAAGAAACACGTTCGCATGGGAGGAAGCAGTGAGGTATGATGAAGAACGAACGAACGTAGAGGTATACACGAGAATAGAGTATATAGGTACGAAACGCAAATGTGAAGGAATATGATATTGATAATTAGCGGTGGGTAAGGGGTTGACCGGAGTCAGCGGCGCGAAGGTGGGGGCACGGGAAGGGGAGCGGAGGTGAACGACTCATTCAGACGGACGGACAGCTTTCGGGATATTCATAGGGTATGTTGATAGATTATATATGTTACTATGTTATTTATACGTCAGAAGGTTATATAAATAGAACGTTCACATACACATATAGGTATTAGCATTTCAATGCTAGGCATACTGTATTGCAATTCTATTGCATGTCATGTTGCATATATGCATTTTCAATACTAGTGCTCTGAATGTTTAGGGATAAGGATAACATACATTCATAAGATATTTTTTTTATTTATAATAAATCTAACAGTTATATAATAATTTACATGCAGTATTAGAGGTTGAAAACCCACACTTTCGTTGACAAATATTGATTTCCGGACACGTTTGTGATGAATTTTTCAACCTTAATATCATTTCTACGTCGTTCGCTGTTGATCAATTTACACGTGGCATAGATTCAATTAGTTTACTGTTATTTCCTGCGATTGTATTATCAGTAACCGTGCGCTCTGCTCTAGTTACTCTTGCAGTAACTCCTTCTTTCGTTTTCTATGTTGCAAGCTATCGAACGCAGAAAACAGATACATAATAAACAGGTGACTGAAACATTCTTTCAGAAGGAGAAAGAACCCGATATGGATTATTTTCATGATGTAAATTATTTGTTCAGTGTGAATAGGATTGTCTTTATCAATGAAAGCATTTCGTTATAACTCTCTCACTTTGGAAAAGTAGGTGAGATTGCACTTCCATGTTGAATCAATGTTTACGTCAGTATTATCACCCAAGAGTATAATTGACTTATTCACGTTAGTTGCTTGGTTGGTTTCAAGCTAGATTTTTTCGCTTACATCATGGTTTTTAATGTATGTTTTTTGGATTTGGTAGAAAATTGATCTTCTTGCTTTAATATAACGCGGGAGTTTTAATATGTGTCATTCATTTTTGTATGTTCTCTGTAGAGTTTTCATCTTCAATGCAATCTGTTGGTTATTTTATACAATATCGGAATATTAGGATATATTACGTTTGTATCTGCATTGAAGAACAGTAATTCGGGTCTAATTTAGTTATATGTTATATTTTTTTAGTGTTTTATAAATCTGTTTACATCCTAGTACAATGTTTGACGTGGATATTATAGATATAGAAGATTTCATTTGTTACAAGCTTGGTTTTGTTCATAGCTTATTGTATGTTTATTGTAGGACAATTCTTCAATGTTTAGGAGAAGTTAGAGAGTCCCCTAGGCCAAAGCTCGTTCTGTATATGTTTATTTGTAAAAATTGGTCAATTTACTATGACGGTTACTCTAGTGTATTACAATTTTTGATGTTGATTAGAGCAGAATAAAGAATTACGTAGTTATTTTGTTATCGTAGTATGATTTTTTCCGCGCTATTCATAGGAATGTATGCTTATGAGGTGTAAATCCGCACTGCCTCTCTGTGGAATTTTGTCTTTAAGCTCTAGCAACTGTGTACTTTACCGTTTTAGAAGACGATTTACTGTATGGATGGGTCCTGGTGTAGAGGTGGTTTACACACTTTGGTTGTCATTTGGAGTTCATCCATGTGTAACGTGAATTTGTATGTTCATGTGGATGTCGGTCTTGAGTTTCCTGGGTTTGTTAGAGAGGTTATGCGATAAGCTGCTCATCGTTGTAGTGATATACTTAGGTCGTCAGTGATCAGATGCCCAGCTTTTTGTGGGCACACTGTTTGAGACTCATGTCAGGCCCATTCTTGGCAACTGTACCTGTGTATAGATGCTTGGTTATGTCCAGGATGTGACTTTGCTCGATGTTGTTCAGAGATGATGGACTAAACAGATGCATGATATGTCTAAGGTTCTGTATCATGACTGGGTGTTACCTCAAAATTTGTTATATAACTGGTAGATTGCCGAGAAGTAACCTAGTAGAGCATTATAGAAGTCGTTGTTATGACACAGTAGCCCGAGATAGCCTTTCTTTGTTTCATCGTACATTTTTTTTTAATAGTTGGAGAAGTCCATGTATTCAGCCAAAAGCGATTGCCGCATTTCCGCCTCAATGTCATCCACACCTTTGAACTGGAGCAGCAACGAGTCGGTGTCCGAGTAGATGAGCAAGACGTTGTCGCCGAATTAGGGTTTCAGAGTGTCATAAAGAAGCTGTAGACTTTTGCTTCAGCTGTAGACTATAGTACGCAAATTAGCGTCGAGAAAAGCTTGCTGAAGACTAAATGAAAGTTTTTGCTACTAGGTTAGGTTTGGAAGTGATGCGTACACTTCTCTCAAAGGTATCCGTCTATCTAAAATGTGTACTAATGACAGCAGTCTAGAACCCAATATATCAGAGAAAAAACACACCCATATGATAAATCCTACATCAATATGATGAGCCGACACCTCCAGATAAGAAATAATGCTTATCATCGATAAAGAGAGCGAAGTCAGTCATTACTTTTATTTTGTAAAGTTGCTCGCGTCGATTTTTGGAGTGAATAGTTATATTCTTGTATAAATGATAAATCCATGTAATTCCCGAATAAAAATGTGTTTTAAATCTAATATCATCAAAATTTATCATATAAATCGTTATTTGCATTATCTTAAATTTAACTCGAATAGCTAGCATTGAAATTGCAGTTTTACAACATGAATTGCAATTATTTGCAATGCAACGCCTCCTGCCTTGCAATAAAAATGCGATAGATATTATTCAATTGAAGTTGCACTCAGGTACCTAAGGTATCATAGACATATATCTCATCAGCTCCAAACAGAAGCTGAAGCAGAAGTCTACAGCTTCTTTATGACACTCGGAAACCCAAATACGGTGACACTGTCTCGCTCATCTACTCGGACACCGACTCGTTGCTGCTCCAGTTCAAAGGTGTGGATGACATTGAGGCGGAAATGTGTCAATCTTCTCTTTCTGAATACCTGGACTTCTTCACCTATAAAAAAATTGTACGATGAAACAAAGAAAGGCTATCTGGGGCTACTGTGTCATAACAATGAACTCTACAATACTTTACTAGGTCACTTCTCGGCAATCTACCACTGTTATATAACGAATTTAGAGGTAACACCCAGTCATGGTACAGTACCTCAGACATACTATGTATCTGTTCAGTCCATCAACTCCGAACAACATCGAGCAAAGTCACATCCTGTACTTTACCGAGCATCTATACACAGGTAGAGTTGCCATGAATGAGCCTGACATGAGTCTCAAAGAGTGTGGCCTTACAAATCTGGGCATCTGATCACTGACGATCAAAGTAAATCACTACAACGTTGAGCAGTTTATCGCATAACATCTCTAACAAACCCATGGAACCGAAGTCTGACATCCACATGGACATACAAATTCCCGTTGTACATGGGTGAACTCCAAATGACTACCAAAGAGTGTAAACCACCTTTACACCAAGACACATCCATCCAGTATATCGTCTTCTAGAACGTTAAACTATACACTTGCTAGGGTTCAATGACAAAATTCCACAGAGAGGCAGTACGGATTTACACGTCTTAAACGTACATTACATTGATTATCATGAAAAAAATCATACAACAATAATAAAGTAACAATGTAATTCTCTACTCTGCTCTAATTAACATTAAAATTTGTAATAAACTAGGATTATCATCATAGTAAATCGGTCTACTTACATAAAAAAACATATAAAAAACTAGCTTTGACCTGTGGGACTCTCTAACTCCTCCTAAACATTGAGGAATGGTCCTACAATAACATACAGAAGCTATCAACAAAACCAAGTTTGTAGCAAATGGAATCTTCTATATCTATAATATCCACTTCAAACATTGTACCAGGATGTAAAAAAAATGTATAAAACACTAAAAATATACAACATATAACTAAATTAGACCTGAAATATTGTTCTACATTGCAGATACAAACGTAATATATCCTAATATTCCGATATTGTATAAAATAACCAGCAGATTGCATTGAAGATGAAAACTCTACATAGAGTTTTCATCTTCAAGTCAATGTGATTAACGGTACTCTCAAATGTTACTACGTGAACGCTAGAAGTCTCAGAGACAAAATCGAAGAATTACGTTTTTTTGCATTGAAAGAAAGTATCGACATACTATCAATCACAGAATCTTGGATGAAATTGAGCACCAGGCATCATTTAAGCGAATTTACTCTTCCCGGTTTCTCACTATTTCACATAGATAGACAAGGCCGAGAGGGCGGAGGAGTGCTGTTTCTCGTGAAAAACACTCTACAAATATTAGAAGTCCCCATTCCAAACAACAGGCACGAAGTAGTATCAATCCAAGTAGTCGGTAAACATATAAAATGTCAAATCACTCTCGTCTATCGCCCCGCTAAAAGCAAGGTTGCGGATGATATCGATCTTAACAACACCTTCGTCGGTGTTGTCACAACACACACGGTATTGTGCTTGGCGACTTCAATATCCCCGACATTGATTGGGGATCAGACGAATGCACTGCCACCTGCCAACGTCTGACTGATTTTGCTGTCGATAAGTTCATGACCCAAACGGTGAAGACACGTACACGAGGAAGCAACATTCTTGATCTCCTATTTAGTGCAAGCGACTCTAATGTCACGAACGTCGAAATAGGCTAACCACTCGGAACTAGTGACCAGAACTGTATCCGTTTTTCGATAGAGCTTGAGTTAAAGCGTCAACAAACTGCGAAAAAGTCCCTAACTTCAGATTAGCTAATTTTGATGGTCTAAGAGAGTCAATAGCTTCAGCAAATATAACCCTCGGACAAGATGTCAATCAATCACTTGACTATTTCTTGACTGCACTTAAAAATATCGAACATGAGCATATCCCGCTCAAAAACAGGCGAACAACAGTCTATCAGCCCAAGTACTGGAAAGGAGATATACAGAGCCTTCATTCACGAAAGAAAGCAAAGCATTAGATAAAGCAGAGACATCCACATGACGACGCAGCAAAAAAATGTTTACAAAATTAGAAAACGAGATCTAAAGAGGGTCCTGAAACGTAAGAAGAAAGATTATGAAAATTAAATTGCTGTCGATGCCAAAACTGATCCGAAACAATTTTTTAGTAATATTTTGAGCAAAAAAAATCATAATCTGTAATAGGTCCTCTCGAGAACGATGTTGTTGAGCTAGAAACGGACGACAACAGAGTGAGTGTTCTACTTAATGAATATTTTTATTCAGTATTTACGTTAGAGAATCAGGGTATTCCTAATCCTGAGGATATCATAGCGGCAGAACGAATTGAAGCCCTCACCACAGTGAACTTTTCCCCCGCCAAAGTTATTAATTATATAGATGAATTGAAAGTCACCGAATCTCCAGGTCCAAACCAAGTTCCTCCCAGAATTCTAAGAGAGACTAGAAACGAAATCGCCGAACATTTATCAAACATTTTCACCCAATCTCTCACAAACGGCACCTGCCCCTATGAATGGAAATAGGGCAATGTTACCCCAATTTTTTTAAAAAAAGGACAAAAAGTGTCCGGGCAACTACCGTCCAATTAGTCTTACCTCAGTCATTGGCAAGTTGATGGAAAGTTGGATAACGGACAAAATTACAGAATTCTATGAATCAAACAAAACTGATTGGCGACTCCCAGCATGGCTTTAGACACAGCCGTTCCTGTCTTACGAATCTGCTACTCCTTTTCAGAAGAATATAATCAAAATCCACGGAACAAAATCTCCAACC
>SDVV010005210.1:0-19416 GCA_016164225.1 Gammarus roeselii | reverse complement strand
CATGTGTACCATCTTTATCAACCGATCGCGGCACATTCCCTTCTTTATGTGCCAACATTAGGTAATATTGATCCCTGTACACATGGACATGTATGACACATTTCCATCATTATACGCTGGTGGATTGTGCGACTGATCGTTTTGTGGTCAATGATGCGGTACAGTGATGCCCCTGTCGTTATCTATGGATCATAAGTCTGCAGTGTTTCACTTCGAGTTAGAGTTACAACAGACCTTGCGACTGTGAGTAAGTCCGAACACAATTTGTATGCGTATTTACAAGCGTTTACAAGTGTAGGAAGACAACAACAGGCCTATTAGCCCAAACTAGGTTGCCTTTTGATAGCAAGAAGGTTAGTTCTGGAGTAGAACGTCTAAGAGGCCTACTGGCCCAAACTATGTTGCCTTTTGATAGCTAGAAGGTTAGTTCTGGAGTAGATCGTCTAAGAGGCCTACTTACCCAAACTAGGTTGCCTTTTGATAGCAAGAAGGTTAGTTCTGAAATAGAACATCTAAGAGAGCTTTGTGTGCCATTTCTGTTTTTTTTTTATAACAGGAAATTGAACGGTTTAGATATTTATCGGCGATTTATATAGAACTTATCGAGCCGCGACTTAAACGTTTCGATTGTATTGCTGTTTACAACCTCCGCTGGTAGTTTGTTCCAGTATTCGACAACTCTAGACGTGAAGAAATTGCGCGTGATGTCGAGTGAGAAACGTTTCCCAACGATTTTGTATCCATTATTCCTAGTCACTCCGTTTGTATCTAGGGTGAAAAGGCTCGTTTGGTCGACGTTTTCCTTACCCTTCATAATCTTCCACACTTCTATCATGTCGCCTCTGACACGACGTTTCTCTAGCGAATAAAAATTGAGTTCACGAAGCCTTTCTTCGTACGATTTATTCCGCAGCGAAAGGATGAGTTTGGTAGCTCTACGTTGAACCTTCTCAAGTTTAATAACGTCTTTCCTAAGGAATAGAGACCAGGATTGAACGGCGTACTCGAGATGCGGTCTAACAAATGCATTAAATAACTTCAGCATATTGTGTTGGTTTTTGTACGAGAAAGTGCGGGATATCATACCTAGCATTTTGTTGCCTTTCTTGTCAGCATCGTTACATTGCTTGCTGCTTTTTAAGCCGTTACTAATGATGACACCTAAATCTCTCTCTTCGGCGACTTGAATGAGTTTTTTTCCAGACATTGAATATTAGTGTTTGCGGTTATGAGGACCTATGTGCATAACTTTGCATTTGTCTACATTAAATTTCATTTGCCACTTTTCTGACCAATCAACAATTTTGTTCGAGTCTAGTTGGATCTGCTGACACTCTAGTTCAGTTTGCACTTTTCCTCCGATTTTAGCATCGTCTGCAAACTTGCTAATGTTTGAGAGTACGTTGCTATCGAGATCGTTAATGAACATTATAAAGAGACATGTAAAATTTGTAAAATTACCCCAGGGGAGGAAGTACAACTCGCTGCCGTCTGTCTGTAAGCCAGCATTTTATCCAGTTGTTAAGCTCGCCTCGAATACCGATGCTGTGTAATTTACTAATTAGGCGCTCGTGGGATACTTTGTCAAAGACCTTTTGAAAGTCAAGGTAAATGATATCGAATGGAGATTTTGTGTCGTGGATTTCGATTATATTTCTGAAAAGAGTAGCAGATTTGTAAGACAGGAACGGTTGTGTCTGAAGCCATGCTGAGAGTCGCCAATCAATTTGCTTGATTCTAAGAATTCTTTAATTTTATCCGTTATCAGACTTTCCATTAACTTGCCAATGACTGAGGTGAGACTAATAGGATGGTAGTTGTCGGGACACTTTTTGTCCCCATTTTTTAAAAATTGGGTAACATTGGCCTCTTTCCATTTAGAGGGACAGGTGCCATTTGTGAGAGATTGGGTAAAAATGTTTGATAAATGTTCGGCGTCAAAGTCATGCCAGTGTTTTACATTTTGTATCGAGGACTCGTAATGCATTTTCTTGTAGCGCAGATTAAAGATAAACACCTCTATAGATTATAAAACGTAGATACATCCGGCCCGAGAGTGCCCCAAAAAATTCCCAAAAATACTTGCCTTCAAGGTGTTCTCATCCGTTGGCGGAAACATGAACGGGTTCGATTGTTTCTTCGAATTAACAAATCTTATGTGTGACAAAATACGTTTCTTGATAAAGTTCAACCCTGAATGTAATGTATAACACGTATATTACTTGAGAAAATTTGTACTGTGAATGTAATCTGTATTATAGAATTGGGACAGACACGAGCGTACTCACTTTTTCATGGAACTAACAAGTCTTGCGTGATACCAAATACGTAACTCATTACAAATGTACCCCGAATTTTATGTGTATTCTAGAATTAATAAATACTTTGCAAAACCCCAGAATGCCACGAGGCCTCTTGTAAATAAAAGTCTTTATTCATATTATTATTCAAGACCAGGAATTAATAGTTCTTGGTAAATGAAGCGTGTGCAAACATACAGAAATTTGTGTTGTGTGATTCTGACGACTTCAACAATGACGTGCACGTTTGGAGATTTTGGTCCTGAGTAATTGAATAACTTCTACTTTATTATGATACTTCGGAAGAAATATTGCTATTTCCGGGTTGTTTCATCATTATTATCAGTGTCGTCTGACTTGCATAATCTGTATAATTTGGTGTTGTTATGTTTTCCTTACCACAAAGTAGGGTATAACTTAATCTCACCGAAACTCCTTCATCCAACAGCTATAATCAAAATACTTGTTTTGGGCGCCCAACTTTCCCTTTGATATTCATTATCCAAGATTAGCGTCGCTGTAACCTGAGGGGTTCGAATTCTCTGGGCTACCGAAGTTCCTCGCTTAACACAAACTTGCTAATAAGACCGAAGAGGTAAAGTTTTCCCACTCAATTGTTTGGGTTCCACGGGCGCCACCACATCAGAGTAAAAGGGCTTGCGTGAAGGCTATCTTCCTTCCACACTATTGTTTGGCCGCCATGAGCACAATAACAACAAGTAAAAGATAGTTTGCAAAAAGGCTACCTACCTCCCGCAGGATTGTTTAGCTGCCAAGAGCGCAATCACAAGTAGAAGAAAGCTTGCAAGAAGGTTATCTACCTCCCAATCTATAGTTTGGGAGGTGCAAGCAATCACAACAAATAACGGGTAGCTCACAAGGAGGTTATCTACTTCTCACTCTCTTGTTTGGCCGCCACGAACGTAATAACAACTAAAGAATAGCTTGAAAAAAGGCTATCTTCCTCCCACTCGATTGCTTAACCGCCATGAGCACAATCACAGCAGTAAAGGATAGGTTATCTACCTCCTACACTATTGTTTGACTGCCGTGAGCGCAATCAAAAGTAAAGGATAGCTTACAAGAAGGTTATCTACCTCCCACACTATCTACCTCCCACACTATCTACCTCCCACACTATCTACCTCCCACACTATCTACCTCCCACACTATCTACCTCCCACTCTTCGTATACGCCCTACACTATCTACCTCCCACTCTTCGTATACGCCCTGTGCTGAACAGTTACCGACTCTTTTGTGCCTTTCTGTTTCAGACGCTTTTGTGCCTTCGTTTTTGTGACAAGTGTGAACATTTACTGTGCTAAGTGTGCTGATTAATAAAACAAACTAAATTAAAACTAATAAGCTAAGTGAGTGCGCGCGCCTGCTGGAAGAGTGAAAATTCCCGCGGACGACTTTTGAGAGTGCCTCCTACTCTGGCGGACTGCTCGATCTGCTTCGTCGGGAAGAGCAGGAGCGTCTTCAGGGACTTCGCGGTAGACCTCGCTTGCAGGTTCTGTGAGCTGGATGGCAGGCTCGACCAGGTCCTGGTGACCTTCCAGGGCCTGCGGTGGAGGGACGACGACGGAAAGAACGGGATCCTTGTGGGAAAGGTCTTTGTTCTCGAGGAGCAGCTGCGCACTATTGTTATACACCTTACATATCGGCTTATATATATTTATGTATAGTCGCTGCTCTCAACGACTACGGGCCCTGGGTAGGATTTCAAACATATTACTGTAAGTGAAGGATGGTTTTCGTTGTACTAAATGACTCCATCCTGTCGATATCTACATTTATACCTAGTTTTAAATCTGTACGTTATGTGTATTTCTTCAGATAGCCTCCGGATAAGGTTACTCGCACTAGAACCGTTGTAAGTGTATGTCATTTGTGCCTGTCAATCAAGTGGAGACGTGAGCATTTCTTGTGTCTGTTAGGATAACGTCTACCCCGGTTTAGATTACCTGTACGAGAACCTTCGCAAGTGTAGGCCATTTGTGCCTGTACAACAAGTGGAAAGGTCAGCATTTCTGTGCCAGCTATAGGATTGCATGCAGGTCATGTATTTATTCTAAAACGGCTAAAATTACTTGGGTGTCAATGGGACACCAGTAAATCCGGGGACACGCCCTATAGCAGTTAGCAAACGGTAGAGCTGTTCTCATTGGACAGTTCCAATTTCAAACATTAACGCGAGGCGCCTCCCCTTTTTTATAAGATTTTGAGTGATGGGGAACAGTTAGACAAGGGCAGACGAACACGGGCGGCCATCGCAGAAGGACCTAAAGTTAAGTTATAGTGAAAGATTTTTGATCCAGTCAGAGTAAAGTATGTTAGGATTTCATTGACCCGTTGATTAAAGAACCGTAGCAATTGTGAGTTTTTTATTTTTGTCTTAGCTACCCAAATAATTCATTAGGAGGTTAATAGTAAGAAACTCACAACAGTTGGTGGCAGCTCAGTGAGATGATACTCGTGACCGATACTTAGAAATAATTGTCTTGTTTTGTGAACTATTAGTATAATCCCCGGTCCCTCGCCTCATAACGTAGAGTAGAGTGACTAAAACCAGTGCAAACTCGCGCCAGCTGCCAGTAAATTGATTAAAGTATTTAAATTGTCAGTGAATATGATGCATTAATTTATGGTTTGGTAGTTTTTTTTTATCATTACGTGTATTGTTCCATTTCGTGTAGTGCTCCATTCTGAGTATTGTTCCACTTCGTGTATTGCTCCATTTCGTGCAATGTTCCATTTTGTGTATTGTTCCATTTCGTGTATTGTGTGTGAAAATTATATTTTATAGGTGTTAGAAAAAATGGTGGAGGAATTGTGCCTTCCATTTGATGTCGAGATATCTCTTTAAACAAAAATTACTTTAACGAGTTCAAATTCACAATTGCCGAGTTAAAACATGAATAAAGACCAAAACGGCAAACAGTCCCTGTCTAGGCCATCGTGACACGATACCCTTTTATGACGGGACTGGAGGCGTAGTATATTTTTTAAAACACTTCATGTCACATGTCTCGTTAGAAACTGATGATGAAACTCTTAAATTTGAAAACCGGAAATGTAGCCTAAAGAGGCCAGTGTGGGACAAGTATATTCTGTACCAGAGCGAGTTGGATACTTTTGCTCACTTGAGTGAGTGGCTCAAAAAGCAATACGGCACTACTATGCGCCGTCATGTCGCTATGGGAAAAATACTGGCAATGAAACAAAAACCTGACGAATGTGCATATAGCTTCAACACTCGTTTACTTACCAGCTGGCAGGATCTGCACGGTGATGATTGAAAAATCAGTGACCCAAAAGCTCAAAGCATTTTCTGAGAGATTCTGTTTTCAAACATAAAATTTCAGCTGTTAAAAAATATTCCATCGGACTTCAAACCAGACACATTGGATGATTTCGTAACAAAAATGAAGCGAATCGAAAGAGAGACGCTCAATGAGAGTAAGCACGTAAAATTTCAGGAACGTACTATGAGCTGCAAACAACCGTTCGCCTGGCCAATATACATGCATAACACTGGCTGAAACTTTGTTTCCCGCACTCGGTACCAAAGACCGATAGGACGACCTCTACCGTATAACGTGCCGCCATCCCGTCGTGACTGTACCTGCTTTGAAGTTCATAGCAATAACTACTTGAGTTGCCCGATGAATTCAAAAAATTTGGAGCGACCTCTCAAAATCTTGCCCTTTAATTGCGTTACCCGTTGATGACCTGACGATGACGTGTTTAGTTGACAGTGGTTCTAGCGTGACACTCATCAAGTCCAGTATCGCTCGCAAATTGATAGAAACTGGAGCAACCATGCGACCCTGTGCAAAGACTCTGCGTGCAGTTTATGGCAAAGAATTTGAAACTGAAGGAGTAATTGATCTTAATTTCTGTTTTCCCAACAATAAAATTAAACATGCAGTAATCGTTTGTTAAAATGTCGAATTCGCAGGTGCATTACTGCTATGTAAAGATTTTTTGCAGAGAACGTCGGTGCAAATAAAATTACTTCAGACCGTCCAGGTTGCGCTTCAATTTACGGAATTAATTATTCTTTTGTCGGTACCAATTACGATCCACCAACAGTGAGCGTAGTGCAAGCATCAAAAGTTGAAAAATCTTTCATTGTCGGCAAAGCTAATAATGATTTGAATGTCGAAGTTGGCGTTGCAGTATTCGCTCGTATCAAGGTACCCCTGCATTTGAACGGAAAAACAGTTGTTGTCTCACAGAGCAAAAACTTTCGTGATTTGATGATCCCTCGATGTCTTGCGATTGTTGAAGAAGGTCAAGTACCGACTACTTTTATTAATTGTAGTGAGAAGAATGTTAAAGCTGCTCCCAATACCATTGTAGTAACGATAGAACTGGCTCTCGAAGAAAATAACAGTGAAACGATTAGAATCGTGAAAATTGACTCTGATGGTAACTCAAAAATAAATTCCGCTAAAATTAACAAGGTCGACATTTACTGCAAACACTCAGAACTGATTGACAGTAAAAACAAACGGAATGACCCTATTTTTGATGAGGTTTTGGATGACGTAGATTGGAAACATTTGCCTTTGACACAGCGAGCCTCCGTTGCTAATTTGATTAACAGTCTCAGAGATGCCATCGCCGTGGGAGATGAATTAGGGCATGTCAAAAATTTCAAAGCTCACATTGACGTGCAACAGCACACATCTATTTGCACTCCTCAGTACCACATCCCTCACTTCACAAGACAAACGATTGAAACGCACGTCAAAAAGATGCTCAATCAGGGGGTTATCGAACCCTGTGCGTCACCGTGGAGCAGCCCAGTTCTGCTAATTAAAAAGAGATATGGTGATTCACGCTTCGTGAACGTATTAATTAAACGGGATGTAATCCCCATCCCAAGGATTGATGAGACTTTAGAGTCGTTGCCAGGTGCCAGTCTTCACCACCCTTGACATGAAGTCTAGTTTCTGGCAGGTAGAACTCGACGAAGAGTCTCGTGACATAACTGCCTTTCGAACTAATACTGGCGCGTATCGATTCCTAAGAACTCCGTTCGGTATGATTAATTTGCCCAGCGTGTACCAAAGAGTGTGCAATCTTGCCTTCAGTAAATACCTGGGCAAATTCTTGTACTGTTATGTTGACGACATTGTAATTTTTTTGAGCATCTTTGAGGAACATATGATTCATCTGGAAGAAATTTTCAATCAGATCGAGTCATGTGGTTTCAAACTGGGATTGAAGAAATGTCAATTCGTCTATAGCTCGGTAAAATATTTGGGACATCTTGTCGATAACACGGGCATACAGCCTGACCCAAAAAAGGTGAGCGCGCTCTCTGACGTGCCACGCCCCCAAACTGTGAAGCAGGTGAGGCGGTTCCTCGGGGCAACAGGTTAGTACCGGAAGTTCATTAGAGACTATGCGCACGTCTCCGCCCCACTCACTGCTTTAACGAAAAATAAAGCAAAATTATCTTGGACCGGTGAGCACCAGAAGGCTTTCGAAACAATGGAAAATCAAGTTGTTACCTCACCCATTTTTAAATACCTTGATTATTCTAAACCTTTTGTACTGCACACTGACAGCTCAAAAGTTGCGATGAAGCAGTGTTTATTCAACCACATCCCAATGGCAAATTACCAATTGTGTTTTTCAGTCGAAAACTGCGTGGGCCAGAGCTTAATTATTCAGTAGCCGAACAGGAAGCACTTGCCATTCACGAAGCCATTAAATTTTTCAATCCATATCTGTACGGCTATAAGTTCGAAGTGGTTACTGATCACGCTCCCTTGCGATACATCTTTAAACACAAAACATCTGTCCCTCGAATCGCCAGATGGGCACTGTTGCTGTCCGAGTATGACTATACGATCCGGTACAAAGAAGGAAAAACTCATGTTGTTCCCGACCTCTTGTCCCGGGCGCCCCTGGACAGCGATCACGAAGACGATGAAGCTCGAGACGATAAAGACGTTACTAGCGCTGTCTTTGTTGATCACGGACCAGAGAGCAGCGCAGACCCGACCCTCGACCAATCACTGATCAGACAAGAGCAATTAGCTGACCCGTTCTGGGGAGAAGTAGTGAAATTCCTGGAGGGAGACCAATCAGATTTCCCCAAATTGAGCGGTGGCGAGGAATACTTCATGGACGATGGCATACTGTGTCGTCTCCCTCGATTTAATAGACGACACGGACGACTCAACATTCAAACGGAAGTTTCAAGGAAACTCGTGCCGATTGCGTTAAAACTTTCAAACGACTCCAAGGTATCCGCTCACATGGGTTTTCTTCGAACCGTGGAAAGAGCTCGCGACCGATTCTTTTGGTATAACATCACATCAGATACCAAGCGCTATGTTCGTGAATGCCTTCCTTGTCAGAAACGCAAATGGCAAGGTCAAATGAAAGCTCCGCTTGGCGAATTCCCACCGGTTAGTAATCCAATGGAGCGTGTGGGTGTCGATCTGATCGAATTACCGACGAGTTACTCCGGCAACAAATATGGCCTGACGATTGTTGATCATTTTTCAAAGTACGTTTCCAAAGGATAATTAATTCCTTAAATTGAAGCGCAACCTGAACATTCTGAAAGTAATTTTATTTGCGCCGACGTTCTCTGCAAAAAATCTTTACCTAGCAGTACTGCACCTGTGAATTTGACATTTTGACAAACGATTACTGCATGTTTAATTTTATTGCTGGGAAAACGGAAATTAAGATCAATTACTCCTTCAGTTTCTAATTCTTTGTCATTAACTGCAAGCAGAGTCGTTGCACAGGGTCGCATGGTTGCTCCAGTTTCTATCAATTTGCGAGCGATACTGGACTTGATGAGTGTCACGCTAGAACCACTGTCAACTAAACACGTCATCGTCAGGTCATCAACGGGTAACGCAATTAAAGGGCAAGATTTTGAGAGGTCGCTCCAAGTATTTTTAATTCATCGGGCAACTCAAGTAGTTATTGCTATGAACTTCAAAGCAGGTACAGTCACGACGGGATGGCGGCACGTTATACGGTAGAGGTCGTCCTATCGGTCTTTGGTACCGAGTGCGGGAAACAAAGTTTCAGCCAGTGTTATGCATGTATATTGGCCAGGCGAACGGTTGTTTGCAGCTCATAGTACGTTCCTGAAATTTTACGTGCTTACTCTCATTGAGCGTCTCTCTTTCGATTCGCTTCATTTTTGTTACGAAATCATCCAATGTGTCTGGTTTGAAGTCTGATGGAATATTTTTTAACAGATGAAATTTTATGTTTGAAAACAGAATCTCTAAGGAAATGCTTTGAGCTTTTGGGTCACTGATTTTTCAATCATCACCGTGCAAATCCTGCCAGCTGGTAAGTAAACGAGTGTTGAAGCTAGATGCACATTCGTCAGGTTTTTGTTTGCTTGCCAGTATTTTTCCCATAGCGACATGACGGCGCATAGTAGTGCCGTATTGCTTTTTGAGTCACTCACTCAAGTGAGCAAAAGTTTCCAACTCGCTCTGGTACAGAATATACTTGTCCCACACTGGCCTCTTTGGGCTACATTTCCGGTTTTCAAGTTTAAGAATTTCATCATCAGTTTCTAACGAGACACGTGACATGAAGTGTTTTTTAAAAATGTACTACGTCTCCAGTCCCGTCATAAAAGGGTATCGTGTCATGATGGCCTAGACAAGGACTGTTTGCCATTTTGGTCTTTATTCATGTTTTAACTCGGCAATTGGGAATGTGAACTCGTTAAAGTAATTTTTGTTTAAAGAGATATCTCGACATCAAATGGAAGGCACAATTCCTCCACCATTTTTTCTAACACCTATAAAATATAATTTTCACACACAATACACGAAATGGAACAATACACAAAATGGAACATTGCACGAAATAGAGCAATACACGAAATGGAACAATACTCAGAATGGAGCACTACACGAAATGGAACAATACACGAAATGATAAAAAAAAAATACCAAACCATTAATTAATACATCATATTCACTGACAATTTAAATACTTTAATCAATTTACTGGCAGCTGGCGCGAGTTTGCACTGGTTTTAGTCACTCTACTCTACGTTATGATGCGAGGGACCGGGGATGATACTAATAGTTCACAAAACAAGACAATTATTTCTAAGTATCGGTCACGGTCACGAGTATCATCTCACTGAGCTGCCACCAACTGTTGTGAGTTTCTTACTATTAACCTCCTAATGAATTATTTGGGTAGCTATGACAAAAATAAAAATCTCACAATTGCTACGGTTCTTTAATCAACGGGTCAATGAAATCCTAACATACTTTACTCTGACTGGATCAAAAATCTTTCACTATAACTCAACTTTAGGTCCTTCTGCGATGGCCGCCCGTGTTCGTCTGCCCTTGTCTAACTGTTCCCCATCACTCAAAATCTTATAAAAAAGGGGAGGCGCCTCGCGTTAATGTTTGAGATTGGAACTGTCCAATGAGAACAGCTCTACCGTTTGCTAACTGCTATAGGGCGTGTCCCCGGATTTACTGGTGTCCCATTGACACCCAAGTAATTTTAGCCGTTTTAGAATAAATACATGACCTGCATGCAATCCTATAGCAGGCACAGAAATGCTGACCTTTCCACTTGTTGTACAGGCACAAATGGCCGACACTTACGAAGGTTCTCGTACAGGTAATCCAAACCGGGGCAGACGTTATCCTAACAGACACAAAAAATGCTGACGTCTTCACTTGATTGACAGGCACAAATGGCATACACTTACAACGGTTCTAGTGCGAGTAATCTTATCCGGAGGCTATCTGAAGAAATACACATAACGTACAGATTTAAAATTAGGTATAAATGTAGATATTAACACGATGGAGTCATTTAGTACAACGAAAACCATCCTTCACTTAGAGTAATATGTTTGGAATCCTACCCAGGGCCCGTAGTGGCTGAGAGCAGCGACTAAACATAAATATATATAAGCCGATATGTAAGGTGTACAATAATAGTGCGCAGCTGCTCCTCGAGAACAAAGGCCTTCACCACAAGGATCCCGTTCTTTCCGTCGTCGTCCCTCCACCGCAGGCCCTGGAAGGTCACCTGACCTGGTCGAGCCTACCATCCAGCTCACAGAACCTGCAAACGGGGTCTACCGCGAGGTCCCTGAAGACGCTCCTGCTCATCCTGACGAAGCAGATCGAGCAGTCCGCCAGAGTAGGAGGCACTCTCAAAAGTCGTCCGCGGGAATCTTCACTCTTCCAGCAGGCGCGCGCACTCACTTAGCTTATTAGTTTCAATTTAGTTTGTTTTATTAATCAGAACACTTAGCACAGTAAATGTTCACACTTATCACAAAAACAAAGGCACAAAAGCGTCTGAAACAGGAAGGCACAAAAGAGTCGGTAACTGTTCAGCACAGGGCGTATACGAAGAGTGGAATAGAGTGGAAGGTAGATAAGCTATAAATTACTTGTTGTGATTGCGTTCATGACGGCCTACAATAGAGTGGGAGGTAAATAGCCTTCTTGCACGTTATCCTTTACTTGTTTTGATTGCACCGTGGCAGCCAAACTATTGGATTGGAGGTATATAGTGTTGGAAACGGTGAAAATTCATGTGTGGATGATAGTGTTGGGCCCAGCCACTTCGAAGCGGTCGGTGGGAGTATTGTCATCCCCGCAATTTTGTGTGACCGTATTACTGCTCTTCCAAAATTACCTTGCAGAAAAAGAGCGGCTGGGAAAACACTTCGGCGCTGCAGACGAAGTGCAGGCAGTTCACAACCGGGAATGCAGCGGCCTGGACTCAAAGATGTCAGCAGCAACGGTAGCCTTGACTCAGGAGATGAAGTAACTACGTGCTGGCACGCTGTTGCAGTAGGGTTCACTGCCCACCGATTTGGATACGGTGCCCTGAACGTCGCCGCTGCGACCCTGGAACTACATACAAGCATGTGGATGGAGTAGTTGAACCACTGCCGACCGTCCTGGATACCGTGCCTGGAACGTGCCGCTACGACTATGTCCACCGAAACTAAGATGCCCGAGCATATGGAATGTAAGTCGGGGTGTCAGTTCTTTACGCCGTTACTAGCTCCGGAAGTTCCAGCTCGGGTCTAATCTATTATCAGCCAGTCCCTGTGTAAAATTTGTAGAGTAGCGCCGTATTAAATAATTGATGGAGTTGATAATTCGATAAATACCTAATTGATAATTGACAAATATATAATTGATAATGGATAAATACCTAATTGATAATTTACGAATATATAATTGATAATGGATAAATACTGAAATGATAATTAACGAATACCCAATTGATAGTTAATGAATACCTAATTGATAATTGATGCATCTAATTGATGGATTTGAAGTAGATTCTTATTTGAGAGTCCATTTCAATGTACTTCTTCAATTCCTATTGGAAAGATAGAGGAGATTTGATATCAAATGAAATTCACTTTATTAAAGTCTAATATTTTTTGTAGCTGCTCTACATTAACGGAAGTGTTGCTACCTGGCTGGTGGATGCTGGTGGTTGGTTCCTAGGATGTTTGTCGTCCTGCGAGATCCCTCGTAGTAGAGACATCTTCATCTACTCAGGAACTGCATCTCGCTAGCCCCCCTGAAAGCTTTGCAGTCATTCATAATTTTATCATGAAGATTGGAATGAATAAATAAATTGGCGATGTCTTTACGGTTTTCCTTACAAAATCTTAGGATTGGGAGGAGAAAGGTAGTTCTTCATTTTTGTTATATAGCGTTCTTGCAAGTTATCCTTTACTTGTTGTGATTGCGCTCGTGACGGCCAAGCAAAAGAGTGGGGGTTAGATAACCTTCTTGCAAGCTATCATTTACTGGCTGTGATGGCGCTCGTGGCAGTAAATAACAAAAGAGTGAGAAGTAGATAGCCTTCTTACAAGTTATCATTTACTGGTTGTGATGGCGCTTGTGGCAGTAAATAACAAAAGAGTGGGAGGTAGCAGGCCTTCTTGTAAGCTATCCTTTACTTGTTGTGATTGCGCTCATGACGGTCAAACAATGGAGTTTGAGGTAGATAATTTTCTTACAAGCTATCCTTTACTTGATGTGATTGCACTATTGGCAGCCAAACTATAGATTGGGAGGTAGATAACCTTCTTGCAAGCTTTCTTCTACTTGTGATTGCGCTCATGGCAGCTAAACAATACTGCGGGAGGTAGGTAGCCTTTTTGCAAACTATCTTTTACTTGTTGTTATTGTGCTCATGGCGGCCAAACAATAGTGTGGGAGGAAGATAGCCTCCACGCAAGCCCTTTTACTCTGATGTGGTGGCGCCCGTGGAACCCAAACAATAGAGTGGGAAAACTTTACCTCTTCGGTCTTATTAGCAAGTTTGTGTTAAGCGAGGAACTTCGGTAGCCCAGGGAATTCGAACCCCTCAGGTTACAGCGACGCTAATCTTGGATAATGAATATCAAAGGGAAAGTTGGGCGCCCAAAACAAGTATTTTGATTATAGCTGTTGGATGAAGGAGTTTCGGTGAGATTAAGTTATACCCTACTTTGTGGTAAGGAAAACATAACAACACCAAATTATACAGATTATGCAAGTCAGACGACACTGATAATAATAATGAAACAACCCGGAAATAGCAATATTTCTTCCGAAGTATCATAATAAAGTAGAATTTATTCAATTACTCATGACCAAAATCTCCAAACGTGCACGTCATTGTTGAAGTCGTCAGAATCACACTACACGAATTTCTGTATGTTTGCACACGCTTCATTTACCAAGAACTATTAATTCCTGGTCATGTATAATAATAAGAATAAAGACTTTTATTCACGAGAGGCCTCGTGGCATTCTGGGGTTTTGCAAAATATTTATTAATCCTAGAATACACATAAAATTCGGGGTACATTTGTAATGAGTAACGTATTTGGTATCACGCAAGACTTGTTAGTTCCATGAAAAAGTGAGTACGCTCGTGTCTGTCCCAATTCTATAATACAGATTACATTCACAGTACAAATTTTCTCAAGTAATATACTTGTTATACATTTCATTCAGGGTAGAACTTTATCAAGAAACGTATTTTGTCACACATAAGATTTGTTAATTCGAAGAAACAATCGAACCCGTTCATGTTTCCGCCACCGGATGAGAACATCTTGAAGGCAAGTATTTTTGGGAATTTTTGGGGCACTTTCGGGCCGGATGTATCTACGTTTTATAATCTCTAGAGGTGTTTATCTTTAATCTGCGCTACAAAAAAATGCATTACAAGTCCCCGATACAAAATGGAAAACACTGGCATGACTTTGACGCCGAACATTTATCAAACATTTTCACCCAATCTCTCACAAATGGCATCTGTCCCTCTAAATGGAAAGAGGCCAATGTTACCCAATTTTTAAAAATGGGGACAAAAACTGTCCCGACAACTACCGTCCTATTAGACTCACCTCAGTCCTTGGCAATTTAATGGAAAGTTTGATAACGGATAAAATTACAGAATTCTTAGAATCGAGAAAATTGATTGGCGACTCTTAGCATGGCTTCAGAAACAACCGTTCCTGTCTTACAAATCTGCTACTCTTTTTCAGAAATATAATCGAAATCCACGACACAAAATCTCCAATCGATATCATTTACCTTGACTTTCAAAAGGTCTTTGATAAAGTCCCCCACGAGCGCCTAATTAGTAAATTACACAGCATCGGTATTCGAGGCGAGCTTAACAACTGGATAAAATGCTGGCTTACAGACAGACGGCAGCAAGTTGTACTTCCTCCCCTGGGGTAATTTTCCATCGGCATGCCTCAAGGATCCGTGTTAGGGCCAGTTCTCTTTATAATGTTCATTAACGATCTCGATAGCAACGTACTCTCAAACCTTAGCAAGTTTGCAGACGATGCTAAGATCGGAGGAAAAGTGCAAACTGAACTAGAGTGTCAGCAGATCTAACTAGACTCGAAAAAAATTGTTGATTGATCAGAAGAGTGGCAAATGAAATTTAATGTAGACAAATGCAAAGTTTTGCACATTGGTCCTCATAACCGTAAACACTAATATTCAATGTCTGGAAAAAAACTCATTCAAGTCGCCGAAGAGAGAGATTTAGGTGTCATCATTAGTAACGGCTTAAAAAGCAGCAAGCAATGTAACGATGCTGACAAGAAGGGCAACAAAATGCTAGGTATGATATCTCGCACTATCTCGTACAAAAACCAACACAGTATGCTGAAGTTATTTAATGCATTTGTTAGACCGCATCTCGAGTACGCCGTTCAATCCTGGTTTCTATTCCTTAGGAAAGACGTTATTAAACTTGAGAAGGTTCAACGTAGAGCTACCAAACTCATCCCATCGCTGCGGAATAAATCGTACAAAGAAAGGCTTCGTGAACTCAATTTTTATTCGCTAGAGAAACGTCGTGTCAGAGGCGACATGATAGAAGTGAGGAAGATTATGAAGGGTAAGGAAAACGTCGACCAAATGAGCCTTTTCACCCTAGATACAAACGGAGTGACTAGGAACAATGGATACAAAATCGTTGGGAAACGTTTCTCACTCGACATCGCGCGCAATTTCTTCACGTCTAGAGTTGTCGAATAATGGAACAAACTACCAGCGGAGGTTGTAAACAGCAATACAATTGAAACGTTTAAGTCGCGGCTCGATAAGTTCTATATAAATCGCCGATAAATATCTAAACTGTTCAATTTCCTGTTATAAAAAAAATAAAAATGGCACACAAAGCTCTCTTAGATGTTCTATCTCAGAACTAACCTTCTTGCTATCAAAAGGCAACCTAGTTTGGGCCAGTAGGCCTCTTAGACGATCGACTCCAGAACTAACCTTCTTGCTATCAAAAGGCAACATAGTTTGGGCCAGTAGGCCTCTTAGACGTTCTACTCCAGAACTAACCTTCTTGCTATCAAAAGGCAACCTAGTTTGGGCTAATAGGCCTGTTGTTGTCTTCCTACACTTGTAAACGCTTGTAAATACGCATACAAATTGTGTTCGGACTTACTCACAGTCGCAAGGTCTGTTGTAACTCTAACTCGAAGTGAAACACTGCAGACTTATGATCCACAGATAACGACAGGGGCATCAATGTACCGCATCGTTGACCACAAAACGATCAGTCGCACAATCCACCAGCGTATAATGATGGAAATATGTCATACATGTCCATGTGTACAGGGATCAATATTACCTAATGTTGGCACATAAAGAAGGGAATGTGCCGCGATCGGTTGATAAAGATGGTACACATGTACCGGAGTTACACGTGTCGCTACTCGGTAGAGACATACTGCAGTACCAAGAAAGTACGAGCTCAATGTACAGATGTCGCAGTGTCAAGTACTAATTGCAGATGCAGTATTCAAACGCAACTGCATGAGTAGCCCATTTAACGTGAGGGGAAGGGTACGGAAAAAAGTTCAATGTACTCCAATAGCGAGTGTGGCCGTACAGGCCCAGTATATGTCTAACTAAAGGACACCATCATTTGCAATACATCGCAAAAGGATTTTTGTTTATTTTACGCTGTATACCTTAGTATGCAACCAGTTTGACATAGGATCTGTTCTCCGGTTCATTCGCTGAAAGATTGAAAGTCCGCCACTCTCTTTGGACAAAAAACTCTGGTACAGCTCCCGAAATCACGGGATAGTTTGTATGGAATCCTTGAAGAGAAATCCTACTTATTTACACAAGTTTCTCTCTGACAAAGTACCCAGATACAAGTGAGTTCAAATACTGCGCGGCTATGCGGAAACTCGGGCTATTTGCTTTCTTAGATTAGGTTCCATACATAGTTTACATGGATTACTTTTCAAGAAGTATTCAAACTAGAAAGTTAATTTAGAAACTTCGCGGTTTCGTGGATAACTGGTTTCGTGACGGGTCAAAAATGCCATATAGTGGCATTCAACCCTATGACGTAATACGAAGGGTTCGAAGATGTAGCAGGTTAGCGATAAATCCTCTCATGTTTTGAGGGTCCGGTGTAACTTTTTAATAAAATACGATGCAATGGTGGAATTTTTAAAGTCATTTTGTAGACTGACTGTTGAAAAAATTTCGGCCTGAGACTAAAAATGCCTTTGCTTTGTTCTTCTGAACACGGTGTCAATGTCACTTCCATTTCGCGTTGATCGATTGTGAGCTTCTCTTCGGTTTGAGAAAACTGCTCCGTTTGGACAAAACTGCTTGTTCTGAATTTTGTAAACTCGTATAGCCTCATTGAGGTCAAGTCACTCATTCATGTTTCACCAGTCAAGTTTGTTTAATAGGGGCGTCACGTAATCACTCTTCGTAAAATTGTCATCGTGAGCGACCTTTACGATGTAGTTCAGGCGTTTCCCCCATATGGTCGGGCAGTAATTTAAATGTGAAAAAAACCAGAGCATTGACTACAAGAAGTCTCGATTTATTAAAATCAGGTTGCTTTTTGATATGATTGCGGAACATAAATGTCCCATTAAAATTAAGAGAAAGTTTTCCCACGTGGTGTTTGAAGTTCATATTAAGATGGAGCAAAACTCCCAGACTTTGACGCTGACACAAACAGGGATATTCTCGATCGAACAGTTAACCACGAAGTTGTCGGATACTTTAGATGTATTTACTTTTGATCTCAAAATAATGCACTTGATTTTATCTGCATGTACTGTAGGCCCGTTCAAAAAACACCAGTGACGTATGAGTGTCAACGCTGTTTCTGTATCTTTCTTCATCTCCAATATATTTGAGGGTGAATGATAAACAATTGAACGTCATCAGCATATATTGTGATAGTTGCGTTGTCAACAGGACTTCCACAATTAATATCATATACAAACAGGAGGAAATGGACCAGTCTGAGAATCGATTCCTGTGGGACACCGAAATAAACAGGCCTTGGATTAATCTGTTTATCATGACAGATTAGGACCAGTTACTGATGTAGCCCACAACGTTTGACGGTTCTGTTGCGAAAGTTTATCATGACAGATTAGGACCAGTTACTGATGTAGCCCACAACGTTTGACGGTTCAGTTGCGAAAGTTTATCATGACAGATTAGGACCAGTTACTGATGTAGCCTACAACGTTTGACGGTTCAGTTGCGAAAGTTTTTTCATCAAGGCTTCGTGGCGTATGCTGCCAAATGCTCTAGAGAGGTCCAACATAACGAGTAGTGATAGAGAGTTTGGTAAATTGATTTGTAGACACATTTGGAAATCTTACCCAGCGTATCTTCAGTAGATGTCCTTCGTCAATGCGCGTACTGGCTATCGTTAGTGAGATTTCTCCTTTCTTAATACCTCAGGAGTTGACGTAGAATAATTTTTGTAGGACTTTGGAAGTTACAGGTATGAGACTTACAGGTATGATTTGAGGGATAATTTTTTTCAGCTTGTGTCAGGATCGGTCTAATGGGGGCATGTTTGAAATTTTGAGGGAAGGGGTTTGTTGCTATGAATGTGTTGATGAGCCGCTGGAGGTTTGGCAGTGTTATTGACATCCCTTTCTTAAAGGTGCACTAGACTTTGAAACTTTCACCATTTCGTTTTATTAGGTTAGTGTTAGTGTTAAACAATCCGTTATTACTTTTTCAGAAAGTGTTCTGTATAAAAAAAAGTATTGAAAAATATACTTAGCATTCTATTTTTTTTGACCAAGAAGAAATTCAATCAGCTTGCCACGCAGCCGCGTTTAAGATAAACAGCTGAATGCGACTGCTGATCCAAAGAATCTAACGATCAGGTTAATAATAATAATAATAATAATAATAAAATCTTTATTGGCAACCAACATGGGCATAGTTTTACAATTGAGACATCTTATTTTAGGGTTACAGTCAGAACAAAGTTATAAAATTACCGCACACAACTAAGAACAAGTTACGGCATACAACTCTATCCTGCCTATGCGTATAGTAATTCTCTCCATCGCCTTAACAATGACGAGGCAGCGAGCGCATCACCAGAGCAGATTGCAACGAGGATTTCATTTGGGGAGTTCATAACTCGAGTCATAAGGCTGTGTGCCGCTTTACGGAACAGTACCTTGATGTGATCTGATTGATTTTCAGCAAAAACCCTGCTCGCTGACGTCGAGCGAGGGACCTGCATCAGCCGTCTAAATGTGTCATTATAACTCA
>SDVV010005209.1:0-19416 GCA_016164225.1 Gammarus roeselii | reverse complement strand
ACGACGCTCTTCCGATCTTGAATATATAACAAATATCAGCAAATGAACGCTTACCTCCTCTCGGTAGCCTCTCTAACGTAAGACAATTTGTTGTGAAATCCGAGGGAAAATGAATTCTCACTAATTGAGGCCGATCACCTCGTAACAGAAAGATTCAAACAAATTAAATGAACTATCAAAGATTGGACGACTATAAAAAATATAACAGACCTCTGACATGCACTAACATTCACAGCGGACATCTACACAACCCCAGCAACGAGGGAAAAACATCGAGTATGCAATGACCTCAATACCCACAGAAAGGTGTCAACCCCTTCCATCAGTGATTCCGGATAATTGTGTTGGTCAAATCATAAGTCCTGTTTTACACGATGCGGTGCAACTGCACCACGTCGTGCAAGATTTGGAATAATCTCACTCGGCGTTTTTCGTTTAATCTCTCACTCACAAGATAAGATGATCAATGATAACTATGACACTGGCGGTAATTGTAGCTGACGTTGCGAAAGAAATACCTCGGAGGTAACGGTACCACTCGCGGAACTTTATTTTTATAACAAAAAATGTTACCAAATAATATCTTGACTAGCAATTTCTATCCCGTAAATACATATGTTCGACAATGATTAGTTATGGGTGGCCTAATGGCCGATTGCAATTTCATTTATGCGCTTTCCCTCTCGACTTTGTGCGCTGCCCGCCCTTGGTGCTCGCTCAGAAACTGGATGGACGTAAATGCGGGAGAGTCTGATAATTATGACGCAGCAGGGTTAAATCAGTGAAACCTGCTGGGCCTGCTGCTGACACTGATCACGGACGTCACTCCTTACTCCAACTGCTTGCGGGGTCCTGGACATTAGGGCTATTTGGTTAGTGTCGGAGCGCTTAAGATAAGTGGGTGGTGCATCTTGCCGACGGCCATCCCTCATCCGAGGGAGTCGGTCTTAAGTCTGAACCGTAATGTAAACATTTCTATCATTATGCAGACCTGTAGTTTCTCATATAATCGTTTTTGTTATAAAATATATTTAGCCATAGTTTTATGAAACGTTGGAAGCGCGACTACAGAAATTTTAAGTCTTTCGCTTTTACGGAACACTACTAGGTAGTAGCAAATGTTTTTTATATTTTTGTAAATGGATAGAACAACATTTTACCATTCAGTTGTTTTCAAATTTAAAATCGGATATCGGTAAAACGTCACCGATTTACCCGTGGTCTGAAATTGAAATGCAACGAAGGCACGATGCTACCAACCGGCCGTTGGTTTGAATCGAAAAGGATCTGTAGGCATGATGTCTCCTCAAGACTTCTGTTGACCATCAAACGTCAGAGACATCGGCATTAGTTCGACGTCGATAGTGAGATATCAGCACGATATCGTCAATTTGTCATTGGTCGGTCATCATAATGAAATATCAGCACGACGTAATCAATTTGCAACAGGTTCGACAACATACAGATACAGACACTAGGACGCATCCCCCAGAAAGGGGGGTGGCCGACGGCAAAGCGCACCTCACACCCTCACACGCTCACACTCACTCACACAGCAGCAGGGCCCGACAGTTTTCACTGGTTTACCCCCGCCGCTTCATAATGGCTGGCCAACGACAGCCATTATGAAGCGGCGTTGTCGTTGGCCAGCCGACAATGGCTGGCCAACGACAACGGGATGCCAAGAGCGGTAAAGCACATCAGAGTAGCGTCAAAATCAACCATTCACAACCATTCTCCACTCACGCCTGTTCATTGCTACCTCCACATTCATGCTACCTCCACATTCATGTCTCTCCTTCCTAACGCCTGCTTCACACCATCCATCCACCCAAACTTCGGTCTACCTCTAGGCCTGCGACCACTCGCCTCTGCATTCATCACCTTTTTCACCAATCTCCCTTTATCCATCCTCTCCATGTGCCCGAACCATCTCAGAACACGCGAATCCACTCTGTCCTCCAACTTCTTTACCATCACTGTTCTTATTCGAACCACGTCTTAGGTGATTCGGTCTCTCAGCGTTACTCCAGCCATGCTCCTCAAACATTTCATCTCGAAAATATTCAACCTTCTTCTCTCTTCTGCTCTTACCCCCCAAGTCGCAGCTCCGTATAGCACAGTTAGGACAACAGCACCCTCATACAGCCCTCTCTTTGCTTCCATTCCCAACGTCCTACAGCTCATTACACTCTTTAGTGCACCCAACACTTTACATCCCTCCCTCACTCGCAACTTCACTTCAGTTTCCGCTGGTTAAGTTATCTCAATATGGGAGCTCAGATACTTAAAACACTGAACTTCCTCCACGAGCACTCCATTTAGGGTGACACTAACTTTCCTCGCATCGACAGTCCTCGAGCATCTTATTACTTTACTTTTACTCACGTTCACTCAAAGCTTCCTCCTCCCACTTACTCCACCAAACTCAGACACTAGCCTACATAGCTTCTCCTCTGAATCCGCAACCAGCCCGTATCATCAGCAAATAGCAACTGGCTCGACTGCCAACTCCGCCCATTCGCTTCCAACAATTCCAAGCCCCGACACAGCACACTCGCGTTCACCTCCCTGACCACTCCATCCATATAGAGGTTGAACATCCATGGATACAGCACGCAGCCTTGTCTCAGTACCCCTTCCACTGTGAACCAATCACTCACCTCACTTCTCACTCTGACACATGCTCGGCTGCCAGCAAAGAAACTCTGCACCCCTTTCAGCAGATGTCCACCCACTCCATACAAACGCAACACCTTCCACAGTGCTTCCCTGTCAATCTTGTCGTATGCCTTCTCCAGATCCATGAAGGCCTAGAACACATCCTTCCCTTTGGCAAGGTACTTCTCATAGACCTGTCTCACTGCAAAAATAAGATCGGTACACCCACTACCACTCCTAAAGACACACTGTTCCTCTCCGATTGCGCAGTCCGTACAGTCTCCAATCCTTTTGATCAGCACTCTCCCGTACAACTTACCAACCACACATAACAGACTGATACCTCTCAAGTTGCAGCATTCATTTTTATCTCCTTTACCATTATAAAGCGGCAAAATGCAGGCACTGCGCCACTCAATCGGTACCTCGCCTGCCACAAAACAAAATTTCAGTAACCTTACCAACCATTTGACAATCGTTACTCCACCCTTCTTCAGGCACTCGGTCGCAACGCCATCCAAACCAGGGGCTTTCCCTGCTTTCATCACGTCCACCGCCTCCTGCACCTCTTCCCTGGTAATGTCCGCCACAAGTCTTTCTCCCAAAACTGACATCCGAGCACCACCACCGACAACAACAATGTCAGCCTCTCTGTCATCCTCGACATTCAACAACTCATCTAAATACTCGGCCCACCTCTTCCGTGCATCACCACTTTCCAACAACAACTGGCAATTTTCATCATTCACCACTTCCTTTTTTCCGGTTTCTCATTTTCTCACCCTCTTCACCTCTTTCCAGAACATCTTTTTGTTCTCCTCAAAATTCTAGCACAACCGTCTGCCCCACCGGGCATCAGCGTCTCTTTCGGCTCTCCTCACCACTCGCTTCACCTCGCTTCTCCTCTCTTTGTAGCTTTCATAAGCTACCATCAACTTCACCTGCAACCACTCCTCAAACGCTCCTCTTTTCCGTGCCACCGCCAGTTTGACCTCCTCGTGCCACCACTCGCTTCCTTTCCTTCTGCACCCGTCCACACGGCGCGCACCACACACCTTCTTCGCACATTTCAGCAACGCATCCCTTAACGCCTGCCATTCTTCCTCCAAATCTCTCAGGTCCTGTCCTCTCACGTTGTTATATTCTTCCCTGAACGCCTGCTGGAACTCCTCAGCTCTCCTTCTCACATTCAGTCCACTCACTTCACTACCTCCCTTCCTCCTCTCACTCATTGGTTGCCCTTCCACTTCTGCTCCACTCTTAATCTACCTTCCACCAGCAGATGGTCAGACACTCCTCCAACCTCCCCTCTCAACACCCGCACATCCAACAGCCTCTCCACCACTCTCCTCGATATCAACACAAAATTCATCAGTGCACTCTCCACCATTGCACCATGGACCATCCTTACTCATGTGTACATGCGGATATTTCGCTTCTTGAGCAAACTGTTCCCGACCACTAACTCCTGCTCCATACACAGACCTATCAGATTGTCTCCACTGCCATTTCTATCGGGAACGCCATACCTTCCTATCACATTCTCCACTACTACATCTTCCAACTCTCGCATTAAGGTCACCCAATACAACTAGATTGAAATAACCTCCAAAACACTCATTACACTCACTCAGGTCAGTCCAGAATTGTTCCCTCTCCTCTTCACTCCTCCCGCAGCCAGGTCCGTATGCACTCACAGATACCCATCTTTCTACGCCTAACTTAACTTTTACCCACATCAATCTTAAGGACACCTTCCATTCGGTAACGCTACTAGTCAGCTGATCACTCAATATCAAAACCACACCTTCTCATGCCCAACCTTCTTTCACACTAGACTTTCTTCCACTTACCACACCAAACTCACATTCTCCCTTTCCTTTCAAATTCGTCTCACTCAGCGCCAACACATCAAACTTCCTCCTCACAAACATCTCACCAATCTCCTACCTCTTTACATCATTCGTACCACAACTACGCACATTCAGCGACCCTAACAATAGGGTTCGGAGAGACGTGAGCCTCTCCTTCCCCAGCTCGTGTTGCCGTCTGTGAGGAAGGGTGTTACAGAGAACGGGATTCCTAGCCCCTTCGCTCCGCCCCTTTTAATCGCCTTTTACGCCACGCAGTGGTTACGGTTGCAAGATTCTAACACCCCGGCAACAAGGCTACGACTTGAGACGTGGAATATTTTAATCATCACTAACACCACAGAACTGAGTAGATAACTAGTTGTCCCTGAATTCGGCGCAGGATTAAACGATAAAACAAGTAATTACAAAATCGAGAAGCCTATGGAAATAGAAGCCTTAAAGACACAATCATCAAACCTGTACCACGAGTACAGTAAAACAAAATATTAATGATAAGTTACCTAAACGTGTAAAACGAAAACAAAATGTTAGAGATTAGTTACTGACATGTAACCAAACTGCTTGAGAAGGAAACGTCAAACAACTAAGACGAGTTCAGTTCAAAGCTTCAGATATGGCAAACTGGACCTTGTGGAAATATTAATAATCGATTTTGCGACTATACTGTCGCGCGCATTCATGTTATAGATCGAATATCAGGCTCTGCCGATTCATCTCTCTGCTAGGCGAGTTGTACTGCACTCCGGTAACTCCAGTATTGTTAGAATGCACTCGCCCACTATTCCTAGGCCTACTTCTACTTCTACTGTAACAAAATAATTCGTACAGTGTACATATCTCCTAAGCCATGTCCAAATGCCAACTTCTCGAAATAAGGCAAATCTGGAAACTCGAAATCTGACGGAAAGATTATTCTAAGATTATGGCGCTTTTTCCGAAAAGTATGGAGGTAGGAAATGACCATCGCAAGCAATTCGTATAGCTGATATATTAAGCAATATAGCTGCTATATTACCACGAAGTCGCATCTGAGAACGAAATAACGACGCAAAGTCATTACTTGAACTGTAGACTAATCGGATTCAGAAACATGAGCCAAGTAAATTGATTTCAAATAAATTATATGTGACACAGACGTTACTGGTAAGAGAGTTTCCAGTATAATTGAGAAGGAAAGCAAGAGGAGTGACCTTGGAAAGCAACTACAAGGCAATGCACCAAAAGGGAAAAGTGCCCAGTTCTGCAGATTTAATTCAAAGAACCAATGCAAGTATAGTGTCAGGGAAAGACTGTGGCTTTACCCACCTATACCCTGTGAACCTGGAACAATTAAAAACATTGGAAGAAGAACAAGTAATGTAATGGACCCAAGAGATCCCAAAAAGAAACGAGGACCTACAGTGAAAATCTTGAAACACTGCACATTTTATTTTATAAACAAATGCATGTATGGAGTGTCGGGGAACGGATTTGACTTTACCCCCCCAGGTGTTGCAACAAGTTGGTGGATTTTGGAAGGTACGGTTGCAAAAGTGATGAACTCTGTAGAAAATTACATCCAAGAGTGCGCAATGACTCGTATCGTCGTATGCAATGCACGAAAAGAAAATGACTTTGGCTAGAAAACAAGAAAACTGTGGGAGCACCAGCAAAATGTTGATAGGGGAATGGCCAAGTACTGCTACAGAGGAATTCTCGTAGTCATCACAAAAAAGCGTCTTCCATCAGACACAAAAAAGCGTCTTCCATCAGAGGAAGGCCTGTTGTCCTGGTCACGATGAGGAGGGCAATTTTTCGTCGATGCTGCTGGAGGGAACCGTTTAGCATGGCTTTGGAGAAGAGTGTCATCGCGTGGTTACCACTTTGACCAATTTGACCTTGTTGTTGTTTGGGTGTTGTCTTAGATTGCCTGCATTGATATTTCCTTTTCTGCTGCCTCTCGGGTGCACCACGCGATGGCACTCTTTTTGGAAACCATGCTTAAAGGTTTCCTCCAGTAGAATCAACAAAAAATTACACTTCTCGTCGTGACAAGGACAACAGGCCTCCTTCTGATGGCAGACGCTCTTTTCGTGATGCCCGCAAGAATCCATCTGTAGCAGTACATGGCTATTAACACTGCAGTGTTGGCAAGTGACAATTTTTTTTACACACAGAAGAATCTTCTCAATTTCTCTTGCAAATTAGCGCTCCCTCTGATGAGAAAGCCGCCAACCAAGAGGTAATAGAAGAAATACTCTCCATACAAATGATACCCCATAAATTTACAAGGCCTTTCTGACGCCAGCTGGTGTGGCAAAATAAACTTGATCCAAGACATTCTATCCGATACTGATTCACTCGCTATTTGCCTGACAGAGACACACCTAAATAAAAATATTTTATTACCAGAGCTGTGTATTGAAAATAACACTTTGTATACAACAAGGGCCTAACAGAAGAAAAATACCCGAAAGAATCAAGAATTATTCATAGAAAAACAAACTTGTATAAAATGCGAGCAATGAAACAGAAAGCGCTTTGCAAGGAAGGAAACACTAATTGACGCAGAAAAGTAAAAGAAGCTTTCCTTTCAATTGAACAACGAATAAAATTTGCACATGAACATGAGAGAGAGAAGAAAACGGAAAAGAAATATTGCAAAGGATACCAGAATGTCTGTTTTTCTTTGCTCACGCCGCCAAACTTATGACCAAAACTAAAATTGACCCTTAATTGATGAATCCGGTTAAGTGGTTGATGAAAACAAGCCAATGAGTGAACACTTGAGTTAAAATTTCGAACGAGGATTTAGTATCCCGAAGGTTACACGGCAATACCCTGGGATCACCTCGGAAATATCATTAACGGATCTTAATATTGACATCCTGATATAACAAAAGCTGCAGATGATATAGGTGGCAATAGCGCATCCGGGCCAGACGACATCCTAGCTAAACTATTGAAACAATGCCAGCAGGTACTGTTAAGACCACTACAAATGTTGTGGCAGAATTCCTTGAACACCTCTGACATTACACAAACCATGAAATATGCGTAATCTTCCCTCATCACATGCAGTCAAAACATTTGAAAGAGTGAGGAAAGGACGGATATTAAATTTCCTTGAAAAAAATAAATAGTTCAACTCCAAGCGACATGGTTTCAGGAGTAAAAGAACCACATTGATTCAACTACTGGAGAACTATGACGAAATAATCAATGCATTTTGTAATGGATCAAACGTGGATGTGATTTATCTCAATTTGGTCAAAGCGTTTGACAGAGTAGACCCCAGCATACTGTTATTTAAACTGCATAACGCTGGTATCCAAGGAAATGTTCATGAATGGATAAAACTTTTCTCGAAGGGAGAACTCAATGTGTGGTAGTAAATGAAGAAGCCTCTTCACCACTAGAAGTTCTTGGTTGGGTCTCATAAGGCATGGGCTTGACCCTCTGTTTTTCTTAGTAATGACAAATGACCTGAGCAAAAACTGTCCACATTCATCGGTCTCCTGCTTTGCATATGATGCCAGAGTACCAGGCATAGTGAAGGATGCAAGAGATGTTGGCAATGTTCAAAATGATTGGAAATAAATCTTCAGCTTGGCTGGCAAAACAACATGCAATTCAATGAATCCAAATTTGAATTTCTAAGATATGGAAACAATTCTGACCTAAAAACTTGGTCTTTATATAATTCAAGCAGCAATGATGCCATTGCAGAAAAAGAATGCTTGCGTGACGTAGGCGTTACAATGCAGAATAATGCATTATTATATGAACAAATTGCAAAGGGTGAGGCTAATTGCAGAAGACTGTGTTGCTGGTCCATGATAACTTTTTTGTCAGGAGATAAAAGGACAATGCTGACTATTTTTATCAAGCCAGTTATGGATTATTGCTCTCCCCTCTGGGTCTCCCATAAACGGATGAATCTTGAAAGACGAAGCAGTTCAAATGAGCATCACCTCAAAAATTACAGAAGTAAAGGAGTTGGATTATTACGACAGATTGAATACATTGAAGCTTTACTCAATCCAAAAACGTTCTGAAAGATTCATGATCATAAACGTTTGGAAAATTCTGGAGAGCTACACGGACAACGTAAACAAAAAAATGGAACGAAAGTGTCAATTAGAAATCAGGCAAGGTTTGGCAGAAGGTGCTATTCTAAAGTGTCAGAGCGGATAGGCGGTGAAAAGATACAACCCACAGCATTTAACAGTTTCACATGCCGGGCACCTCAGCTATTCAATCAAATGCCACTGGAAATACGTGAAATAAAACGTGAGCCGCTATTGTCAGCGTCAGCAAACATCTTGAGGTTCAAAAACCGATTGGTCAAGTACCTCAGCTGTGTTACCGATAAACCTCTAATGAATGAATACCTTCACAGAGGAGACAACTCTCTACTCCAACGCATCGCCGAGCCAGGATCTGACAGGCGGACGGGGCAGCAACACGCATATGCTGATGCCACAGCTAGAGTGGAGAATATATCCAAGTTTGTATCCAAGTAACGTGATAATAATATACACATAAGTCAAATGTACTCCTCCTTGAAAACTAACTGCTTTCAATCAACTGTCTCTCGTGCTATAACGATTATAAAATACGATATGGTACAACAGTTTCCATGTCATTAACGAGCAGCTGTTACATGGACAAGTGGCATCAGGGTTCGACTTCGAACACCGGTGACCCTACAAGATGCGTAAGTTCTTCATGGTCAACTCTGGCAGCTAGACACTTATCTCGGCAACATTGAGGATATTAGCAACTGCAACTACACCTTCCTCCGTTACAGAGAAGGAGAAAACATTTGCAGGAAATAAGTTCGGGCTCAGGAAGGCGTTTTTTTTAATAGTGGCCGTGAATACAATGTTTTCCCTTGTATTCGCAGTCGTCTGAATGACGTTATGCACCAACTGAAAAGAAATTGCGTTCGCCTTATAAAATGTATTACCGTTATCTAATGGCCGTTGTGTCTATTGCGAGTCGTTGTTGTGCCAGCACATGAATGGCGCCAGACGGTGTTTATACATGGGTCAAGCATTGACCTGATCGGCCCTTTTCTTGAGTTTAAACCCTGACTATCAACGATTCTTCTTTCACAAATAATCTTTGATTCTGTGACCAATAATCTTATATTCTTCTCAACGTGTCATAAAAGCATCATTGAAAATAGAAATGTAACACGTGATACGTACTAGTTTGTTTGCGAATGAATAATCGGTGCGAGCTGTATGATGAATTGGCCTTTTTTCTTATTACGAAACACGTTTCATGATTAGAAAGTATGACGTTTTACTCCATAAAACCTGGTGCTAATTTTTTTCCTCTACCGTAACGTGTTTATCAAAAGAATCTTTTCCAGTTTTTACAATATAATGTTTGCTGCAAGTTATTGCGAAAGAAACATTGAAACACATACTTCGACACACAGAGAACAGCATCTAACGATCATCGGGACTTTCATTTGCAGGCGGTTGGAGTTCATTATAAGCCGATGTTTGTCATTTAATGGTGCAGCACCTGCGTCCTCCCGTCATTCGCCGCGCTGCTTGTAGACGCTGTTCCAGTATCGGAATGACCTTAGCTCACGTCGTTCAACACGTCGATCCGTCGATGGCAAGCCAGCATAGCTGAACTTAATCCAGCAGCGGCCGACGTCGGCTAGGTTTGCTGGGCCTCAACCACAATGGCCTTTACCTGCCTCCAATTTCCGTGCTATCACTAGCTAATAACTATTTTAGAGGATTAGATTATTTTTCAAAAACATAATCTTATGTTATGATGCTATCTCAATGTGAAAAAAAAATGTTTAAATGCAATCGAATTGCAATTAAGTGAGACTTTGCAAGCGATTATAAACATCCCCCATTCGAAGAGTAGGAGTGCGAGCCCTCTAATTCGGCTTTCACTGTTTCTCAAGCAACAAACGATGCTGGGACAGAAGACATGTTCATATTTTTGTAAAGGTCAAATTGTGTTGACAGAAATGTGTTCATAATAAATAAACTTTCTAGAAAAATTTATATTTTTTATGGAAAAAAAATCTTGATACAAACAACACAAATCTGTTAATTCACTGTCAAACTACACTCTACATTAATTTCATCTACCTGCACACCGAATCGACGTATTGTTTAGCAAACTTAATAAATTACGAAACGATTATAAAAGTATAAAGAACACGTTGGTGCAGAGATAAATCGCTGCCGCTCTCTTTTTCTCCAATAGCTCAAGTTTATAGTCCCGAGCCCGGGAACACAGACTCTCTTAATTCCCCGTAAAATATTGAGTGGTCATTTCCTTCGACCAGCTGACGGTAAGGGTCACTTCTCCAGGACAGATTTATTGGAATTCTTTAGAAGGGAAGACAAATCGGTCGCCCAGCTGACTTCTTCGGTCCCCGCTTCTTGGCGCATTAAAGACTTTTCTTGCTGACGTCGAATACCTCCTGCGAGAACGGCACTCGGTTTATGGCATTGGGACAAGCGGAAGTATTGATTGCAGACTTTGTTTATAACATGGAAAGGTTGTCCTATATTTTATTACTACACATTTGACCTAAGAAAATAAAAATGTTTGTCTATTAATGAAGCGTATCGCTTTTGATTGCGTAACAAGCGTAGGGTAAATAATGCGTTTGACGTCCAATTGGTATTAACGTTGCTACATGGCGTACTGGTATTTACATGTTTCACTCCTTTATCTCGCCACCCGCACAATTCCAAGCACCGGCGGCACAAGGAGATTACGTATTCAAATGAGGACGAGCCTGAGATAACACAGCAGCCTTCGCCACACATTCCAGAGCTTTCCTGGAAATGAACGCATGCTGCCTAAAGACGCAGTGTTGTAGATAATGACATTCAGCAAAATTTCATCTTGAGATAATGTTGATCGATTTTATAATCGGTATCAAATGTAATTGTTCCTTTACGACATGATTTCGAATAGCTCTGATTGCTTGACATGGAAATTATATTGTTGCAGCTGACAACGCTCGATTAGAAGTGATAAATATACTTTAAAATTATGTTTTTCCACTGAAAATCACTTGAAATTGATGTTAGATCATCAATCAAAGTCTACTCCTACTCAAGATCAGTGCGAGATGTCAGACTGACCAATGCAGACAGTACCACAGTAAGTCCCCACAAATGGTAACGGCCTTACCGTACGTTGTAAATACGCAAACGACAAATCGGTTTTCATTAAGATAACGGCCTCACCGTGCATTGCAAATACGCACACGACAAATCGGTTTCCATTACAATAACGGCCTCACTGTACGTTGCAAATACACATACGACAAATCGGTTTCCATTTCATAAACAGCCTCACCGTACGTAGCAAATACGCTAACGTCAATTCGGTTTCCATTACGAAAAGTTGGCACTTTTTGATTGAAGGAGTAAATTTGATCTGAGGTCTTTGTAAAAGACTGCGAAACGCAAATTAGTGATGGAATAAAGATATGGCTTAGTTATCAGTGGTTAAGGGGTTGACCGGAATCAGCGGCGTGAAGGGTAGCGGAAGGCGGGCGGCGCGTAGTTAACGGAGGTGAATGACTCATTCGGACGGACGGACGGACAGCTTTCGGATTATTCATAAGGTATGTTAATTAGTTATATATATGATTGGGTTTTCATATGTTAATAGGTTATTTAAATAGAACGTTTACACACTACCTTTGGTATTCGCTTTTCAATGCTAGGAATGCTGTATTGCAATTTCATTGCACGTCATGTTGCATTTATGCATTTTCAATGCTAGTCCTCTGAATTTTTAGGGGTAATAATGAAATACATGCATATGAATTTTTTCATTGATAATAAATCTAACAGTTACCTCATAATTTACATGCAGTATTGAACGTTGAAACCTTTGGATAAGCTTTGGAAAATTAGGTGAGTTAGCTCCTAGCTGTTATTCCAATTGTTTTTCCATGACCGATTTGTCATTATTTCTAAGTTGTGTGTGTATGTTTCGTTCTATATTTATGTCTGGATTATTATTTCAATATATTTTTCTGTACCTACATGTTTGTATTCGTATCTAGTTGGGGTATAATTGACTCATTCGGTGGGTGGTTTTGATTAGCGGTTGGATTGGGATATTTTGTGTTCTGTTCATTTATCATTATATATTGTTTATAGGAATAGTGTGGTATGTACGTTTAATAAATCGATTTACAGCCTGAGTGTGCGGTAAGCCCTGTTTGGTAAAAGCCTGATATTGAATTTATGCAATGTTCTGTGAATTTTTCCAGTCGTTTATTTTATGTGTATATTAAATTTATAGGAATAAAATGGTTCATCAGTAGGGTAGTTGACGAGTTGATGTTTGTATTTTGGATTGATGCAGCAGCTTCGTTGCGAGATTCTGTATACTCCATAATGCATTATCCAGCTTTGAAGCAGATACGTCGGTGTTACCATGTTCCAAATGTTTCGTTCTCAAGCGTATTTATGCTATTCGGGAAGTCTTATCTCGATTTTTTGAATAGCGGGTATCGGTTGGATACCCAATGACGAGAGTATCTGAGCAATATGGATTTATTGTAAGTTATTATATTGTGTTATGTATACCTAGTAATGATCGATTGATATAAGTTGAATTTGTATTGTTTTCGAAATTTTGAATAGTTATCTCATACAATTATAGGAATTTTGGGATATTTGAGGTTTGCATCTTCCATATAGCACAATATTTCAGGCATAATTGGTCGGTTATTGCATCATTTCGGTAGTTTAATGTATATAGGACATTCTGTTACGATTAAGCCGTGGTTACATTAGTTAGAGAAAATTTAATTTAACCCTGTTTTGGACTGAGTTGGAAGATAATTTCATCAGATTTGTATATACTTTAGTGTCTGGGTGTAGAAGTATTTCCCACCATTTACTATAGATTTTAGCGTATGTTGCTCGCATGTCCTGGCAACTTATTAACGTTAGTTGTTTGGCTGGTAACATGCCATTTTTCTCGTTTGTCACGGTTTTGAATGTATGTTTTGGGTATGGTAGAGATTTGAACTTCTTGCTTTGTTAAAATTCGAGAGTTTTAGTATGTGTCTTTCAGTTTGGTATGTTCTCTGTAAAGTTTACATCTTCGATGCAAGGTATTGGGTATTTTATACAATATCGGAATATTAGGGTATATTACATTTGTATCTGCAATGTAGAACATTATTTCAGATATAACTTAGTTACAAGTTGTATTTTTTTAGTTTTATATATATTTTTTACATCCTGGCAATGTTTGACGTGGATATTATAGATATAGAAGATTCGATTTGAAACAAACTTGGTCTTGCTGTAAGCTTTTTGTATGCTAATTGTAGGACCATACTTCAATGTTTAGGAGGAGTTAGAGTGTCCCCTACGCAAAACCTCGCTGCATTTACGTTTATTTGTATAAGTAGACCGATTTAATATGATGGATACCATTGTGTATTACAAATTTTATTGTGAATTATTGCAGAGTAGAGAATTACGTAGTTATTTATTATTGTTGTACAATTTTTTTCCACGATAATCATAGGAATGTATGCTTGAGAGGTGTAAATCCGTATTGCATATATGTGGACTTTCGCCATTGTACCCTAGCAAGTGTGTAGTTCAACGTTTTAGAAGACGATTTACCGGATTGATTGGCCCGGGTCTAGAGACGGTATTACACTCGTTGGTAGTAATTTGGAGTATATCCATGTTCAACGTGAATTTGTAAGTTCATGCGGATGTCGGTCTTAAGTCCCATGGGGTTGTTAACGAGGATATGCGACAAGCTGCTGATCGTTGTAGTGATTTACTTAGGTCGTCAGTGAACAGATGCCCCGATTTTTTCTTGATTCTTGGTTATGTCCAGGATGTGACTTTGCTCGACGTTGTTCGGATATAATGTAGTAAACAGATGCGTCGTATGTCTGAGATTTTGTACCATGACTGGTTGTTACCTCTAAGTTTGTTGAATATCAGTAGTAGATTGCTGAAATATGATCTAGTAAAGCATTGCAGAGCTCGTTGTTGTGACACAGTGGGCTTGGATTTTGTCTTACTAGAGGCATAACATCAGTTAGGTCTAGGAATTTGTTATAGATTTGAACGGATACCGTAGTATTATTCCTATATTACGCATAACTCAGTATTTGTTTTATTTTCAGATATTTTTTCGGTATGACTGTTATGCTGTTATGTCATTAGTATGCAATCTCAATCATGAACCAGATCACGTGGGATATTAGAGTAGGTTATATCATCTGGGGTATAGCAGGATACGCCGTATATCATAGTTAATCAATGTTGCTTAGAGTAAAGTAGAAAATCTTTTTAACTATTTTATAGTTAGTTGTTGTATGTTGTGATTGGTTATCATAGGAATATATCTGTTTAAGGTTAATTGGATGTAACGGTCCAAAATTTGGTATGTTGCGTCCGGTTCCGTGTCGTCTTGGAGAACTAATCTACCGGAATTGTGTTGAGTGGTAATGTTGAAATTCTTCATTATTTAACTCTTCATTCAATAGTTATGTAGTTTCATTCAATTTTGATGTTTATGTACGGTATTGATATGTATGAATATCTCCACTAGGGGTGTATATTTAACATGTTATTAGCAGTTTGAATACGCTTCTCCAATTTTTGATCCAGCAAATATCCTTGAGCAGATGATTAGATTCCAGCATTTTTATCGATGTCTCCTTCACATGTTTGAATGAGACTCGGCATGTAGGTTCCAAAAGAACAAATTCACTTCATTTCTTGCATGGTTTTTAATGTGGATCGGTTATACGCGACGTGGGGTTCAAAGATCTTGTCAATCTAACCTAACATAACCAATAGTTTCATAGTTTTCATTCTTGATGGTGATGTATGGTATTTAGTCATTCTGCTACGCGATATACATATCAAATTCCTCCACATGGTTATATATTACGTTTTTTTTTATATCACACACCATGTACACACATACACGTTTTGTTCGCATATTCAGGGCCCGTCACGGTATAGTGACGGCATATACAGGGGTCGATACCGGCACAATGTAGACACATACACACATTTGTATGCATATACTGAGTCGGTTAACATCTGCAGCATTTTAGCTCTGATCTACGATTTTTTCCATTGGAACAAAGTCCTTTGCTTCTGTTACACGATATTTATTGTGGATCAGCTTCACGTCATGTTAGGTTGAATGAACAAATCATCCAACCTAACCTAACCTTTTTTAACCAAAAATTATGTATTATCGATTGACTTTTTATGCTCACATCTGATTTTTATGTGTTAAATACATAACATAAAACTGAACTTTACTCTACATTTTGATCTATTCTTTGCAGTTTTGATACACACTTCCAATTTGATATAGCAAATTTCATTCACTTTCATAGAAAATTACATCGTTGTTTGATTGTTGTACCTATTTCTACATAATTCTTGATATGTACATGTTATTCACACCCATCAAAACCTAACCTAACCAAACCTTATGTATGATATTCAGTCATTGAAATATACATATGAAGCTCTCCAAACTACTTTAAATATCCCTCTAACCTACATGTTATTTATTTAGTTGTCACTCTCGACCCATATTAGTTAGCAGAGAGGCCCCATTTTCAAACTTGTATGGATTGAATGCTACAAGTAATTCAAATTTGTATCCAGTTTCATACAATCGGACACATGGTCTCACACTAGGTTTTTCATATTTCTACTTCAATATCTCTATTTGGCTCTACAACCTTTAACGACTTGCATCTCTGATCTGCTTTTTCTTTCCGATAATTTTCATATTCTCGACGATGACTTAGTTTCAAGGTCTGATCGGACTCTGATTTATATCCTACCAATCTATAACACATCTAGATCATATACCTCGGGTTAGGGTTATGGCACCATTTGACGCCATGAAAGATATTCTCCTACTGATTTTCATCATTTCGATGTTAACTCAGACTGACACGATGTTTGCAATTCATTGCTTAACCTTTGAGTTTTAGGATAACATAAGTATTTCATTGAGGATTTACATAGTTTTATTAGTTTTTATTGGCACTATTTACAGACCTTGCTGGCATCATCAATGACATCTACCACGTTGTTTTATTTGAAACAGCATGGTTCGTACATCCATCTATACCCATCATCACTTTATTTCAGTTTCCTCTCAAAATCGTTCATATACTCCATCATATCTTTGATGCGAATACCGAAAGCTGTCCCGTTCCTGTGAGTCCACAAATATATTGCTTCTCCTTTTTGAACCCTAATTATTCGAAACTTCGCCAATTCAAAGTCATTCTGATCTTCAGCATCTTCATTATAGAATAAACAAAATGAATTTTCTTGTCTCAAAAATTTGTTTATATGTGTTGGAAGAAGAAATTTCCGAAGATGATACGAGCCGGATCGAACACATATTGACTAGTGTTGAAAATAACAGTTATCTCAGAATGGGAGAAACAAGAAACAAAAGAGTGGGAGATATGAGTCATAAATGGATGAAGAAAAAAGGAAGTCGGCTTCGGGTAACTAGTGTCGACGCGTTACAGTTGTATATAACAAAGTTTAAGGGAGATAAGAGAGCAAATCTTGAAATTTATATGATCCAAGTGGAAAATCATCATCATGACTGTAATAAAGCTGAGGTAGGGGCCAACAAATTGTACCAAAGAACAAAAGAAAAATCTGGATCGTATGCAAAAATTTTCAATGATGAAGATCAGAATGGTTTGAATTGGAGAAGTGACAAGAAGAAGAAGCAATACATTTGTGGACTCACGGTGACGGGACAGCCTTCGGTATTCGCAGCAAAGATATAATGGAGTATATGAAGAATTTGGACAGGAAACTGAAACATAGTGATGGGGAGTATGGTTGGATGTACGAACCATGCTGTTTCAAATAAAAAAAACGAGGTAGATGTCATTGATGAGGCCAGCAAGTGTCTGTAAATAATGCCAATAAATACTAATAAAACTATTTAAATCCTCAATAAAATGTTTTTTTTTATCATAAACTCAAAGGTTAAACAATAAATTGCTAACATCGTGTCGGTCGGAGGTAACATCGAATTGTCGAAGATCAGTAGAAGAATATGTTTCAAGGCGTGAAATGATGCCATAAACCCAACTCGAGGTATATGATCTAAATGTGTTACAGATTGGTAGGATATAAATCAGAGTCCGGTCAGAGTTTGAAACGAAGTCATTGTCAAGAATATGAAAACTATAGGGAAGAAAAGGCAGATCAGAGATGCAAGTCGTCAAAGGTTGTAAAGCCAAGTGGAGATATTGAAGTAGTAATAAGAAGAACATAGTGTGAGACCATGTTTCCGATTGTATGAAACTGGATACAAATTTGAATTACTTGTAGCATTCAATCCATCCAAGTTTGAAAATGGGGCCTTTCTGCTGACTAATATAGGTCGTGAGTGACAACGCAATAAATAACATGAATGTTAAGTAGTATTGGAGGTCTTCGTATGTTTATATCAATGACTGAATACCATACATAAGGTTAGGTTAAGCTAGGTTATGATGGGTGAGAATAACATGTAAAAATCATGAATCGTATGTTAATAGGTATAACAATCAAACAACGATGTAATTATACATGAAAATGGATGAAATTTACTTGATCAAAATTGGGAGTGTGCATCAAAACTGCAAAGGATAGATCTAAATGTAGAGTCAAGTGGAGATATTTGTAATGCATTAATCCTAAAACACATAGAAATCATATGTAAGCATAAAGAGTCGATCGACAAAACATTACTCTTGGTTAAAAAAGGTTAGGTTAGGTTAGGATGATTAGTTCTTTTAACCTAACATGACTTGAAGCCGAACCACAATAAATATTTTGTAACAGAAGCGAGGGACTTTGTTCTAAAGGAAAAAATCATAGATCAGAGGTAAAATGCTACAGATGTTAACCGACTTTGTATATGCATACAAATGTGTGTATGTGTCTACATTGTGCCCGTATTGACCCCTGTATACAACTTCATTATACCGTGACGGCTCTTGGATATGCGTGCAAAGCGTGTATGTGTGTGCATGGTGTGTGATATTATAAATAAGGTACGTAAAATATAACCATGTGGAGGAATTTTATATGTAAATCGCGTAATAAAATTACTAAATACCATACACAACCATCAAAGTTGAATGAAAAATATGAAAATATTGGTTAAGTGAGGTTAGATTGACCAGATCTTTGAACCTAACATCGCGTATAACTGATTCACATTAAAAAAACGTGCAACAAATGAAGTGAATTTGTTCCTTTGGAACCTACATGCTGAGTCGTATCCAAACATGTAATGGAGATATCGATAAGAATTCTGGAATCTAATCATCTGCAAGAGGATATTTGCTGGATCAAAAATTAGAGAAGTGTATTCAAACTGCTATGAATATGTTAATATACACCCCTAGTGGAGAGATTCATACATATCAATACCATTCATAAACATCAAATTTGAATGAAACTACATAACTATTGATTAATATAGGTTAGGTATTAATGCATCTGGCAGTGTACGACAAGTCTTTTTGCATTCATTGATATTTGATCTATGTTGTCGTACATTTATACATATTTCGCTAATTATGTACCTTATACATGGTTTATATCCTAGATTTTGTTGACTGCGGACCTTACATCACAGGAGCAACACAACCAACATTACAACAAAAAATCTTATTCCAACAGTGAAACCATACACAAAACTTGCTAACGCTTCAACACCCGTAACACTCACTGACATATGCGGTAAGCTTACATAAACGTTTTGAAGACTACAGTCTACTAACGAGCGATCGCCTATCATTTCTTGAAATTAATCGATATTACTGGACTTGTAACAAACAAAG
>SDVV010005208.1:0-19417 GCA_016164225.1 Gammarus roeselii | reverse complement strand
CATGCATGCGGATGGTTCATGTGATAGCCAATAGTGCGCACTAATTCCAGTTCCTATACCTGTGTTAACATTGCTGTTCTCAACAGCATACTGGCGCGCATAGCTGTGCTGGCCTCCCCCGGCTCTGCTGCTCCCCACTTGATGTGGACCTGCTGGAGGGGGCTGCAAAGGTAAGAGATCAAAGGTAAGAGAAGAGATCCAATATGGTTTGTTCATTTGATAGCTAATGGTGCACACTAATTGCAGTTCCTAAACCTGTGTTAATAAATCTGTTCTCAATATTAAACTGACACGCATGGCTGTGCTGGCCTCTCCTGGCTCTGTTGCTCCGTACTGGTATGCTGCACTGCTGGAGGAGGCTGCAAAGTTTAGAGAGTCTGTCCCAAGTCGTCATTTTGAACACAAAACTCTGCGGGCCGGTCCTTCGCGGAAGAGACAAAGGCATTGGTAAAAGAACCCACAAATCTACTGTCCTCGAACTTCTTCAATATTCCTGTTCTAATTTGAACAACATCATTGTTGATACTGTCTTACAGCATCCCTCTAGACATGCTCCTTGAATATTTCATCTCAAAATAATATAACCTTTTTCTGCTCCTGTCCCCAAGTTTCTGCTCCTTAGAGCACTATTGGGACAACTACCACCTCACACTACCCTCTCTTTGCTTCCATCCCCAATGTCCTACAGCTCTGTACTTTCTTCAAGTCACTGAACATCCTTCTTTCCACTAGTTGAATCTTTTCCACTTGAGAGAACAGGTACTAAAAAAATTGAACTTGGTACAATAACTCTATTCAGAAGAACACAAATTTTGCTTGGATCTACATTTCTCAAACATCTTGTTCCTTTTACCCGTTATATCGCAGCTTCTCACACACTCTACCAAACTTGGACACTAGCTTTCACAACTTCTCCAAAATTGCCACCAGTGTTGTATCATCCACAAACAGTAACTTACTTGACTGTAACTGTTGCCCATTTGCTCCCAACAACTCTGAGCCACAGCTTAATGCAATATATAAGCCAAATATTATTGAAAGCTGTTGCAGTATTCACAAAGTTCTGCTCTATTTCATTTGTTTGATATATTAACAAAATATATTGCAACCTATTATCTCTCATTTATGCCCAGTAGTGAACATTATATTTCTATTTAACATTTTTTTTTTTTTTTAGGGTTACTCATCTCGACAAGCATTGTACTCTTGCCTGACATGCTGCCCTGTGGAGGGAGCAGGAGGTCGTGCTGGCGTGTGTCTGGGTTGCTCCCTGCATTGTCATTCATCACATACACTGGTCGAGCTCTACACCAAAAGGAACTTCCGGTGTGACTGTGGCAACTCCAAGTTTGTCATGGCCGCCTGCAAGCTGACCCCTGTATGTCTTCCTTTAGAGATTGATTGATTTGTGGAATGTTGATATTTCTAAATCTAAACTATTTCAGTCATAAATGGTTATAGATAAGTAACTACCATTGAACAGGATTAGCATAGGGCTTGTGATTGTGCTTGGATATTGCTGTTGTACGCTATCATGGCCCTGGATCACTGCTCACGCAAGATGGTGGGGAGAACTGTGGGCGGAATGTCTATAGGCCACAGTAGTGTTCTGTCTTTAGTGGATGAAGATGGTGCCTTTATAATATAATACAACAAATTGAAGTTGAAATGCATGCTTTCACATGGAGTTGCTGCTGCTCATAGAAATGGAAGATGGATAAAGATTGAAAAGATTTGACTGGAATGAAAATGAGGCTTTACCACATGTTACTCTAAACCCTAGTAGGTTAGTCCTTGTCATGTCTATTGTACAATAACTTTATTGTTCCTCATGTTGAATTGTATTATTACTATTTACAGCTTATGATCAGAAGAATCATTATTATAGCTCATCAATTTTTCCTGTCTTGGAAATTTCTAGATTGCAATCTTTTAACTGTTCACCAATAAGCTAAAATTATTGTTTGTTAGCTTTTTATCAACTTGTTCTTAGAAATATTATCAGTTATAGAACTATAATTGTATTGTATATGCAAGTTTCTGTCCTGAACAAAATTTTGGAAGCTATGTTCAGATAACCAATTATTTTATTCCTGTAATCTTAATAAGTTGAGCTCAGAAAATAAACTTTCTAAGTTTTATTTCCCCAGAACAAAGATTCTACAAACTGCAACAACAAATACAACCAAAATTTTGATGGCCTCTACTGTTCATGTCATCGACCATTCCCAGACCCTGAGCAACCAGACGATGAACCTGAGGATGAAATGATTCAATGCTGTTGCTGTGAGGACTGGTTCCATTCCAAGGTGAGATGATGAATGCTGTTGCTGTGAGGACTGGTTTAATTTCAAGATAATATGATGGATGCTATTGCTGTGAGGACTGGTTCTATTTGGAGGTGAGGTGACAGATGCTGTTGCTGTGAGGACTGGTTTCATTCCAAGGTAAAATGATGGATGCTGTTGCTGTGAGGACCCGTACCACTCCAAGGTGAAATAGTGAGTGCTGCTGCAAGGACTGGTACCCCTCCAAGGTCAGATCGTGGGTGCTGTTGCTGCAAGGAATGGTCCACTCTAAGGTAAGATCGTTAGTGCTGTTGTTGTAGGACTGGTACCACACTAAGGTGAGATTGTGTGTGCTGTTGTTGTAAGGACTGGTACCACTCTAAGGTGAGACGGCGGTGCTGTTGCTGGGAGGACAAAGGCCTGTAGCATTGAAAAACGGCGTCATGGAATGTATGCAAGGCCAGAAATGACCAGTATCCTTCAGTAGCGTTTAGCAACACTTAGCGCCAACTTGTAAGTTGAACAGTAGCAACATACACAGTGCATGCATTTTTTTCACATATATCATTGCTAACAAGCCCCCTCAATGGATGTGTAAAACCAAAACACTATGTGAATGTCAACACTCTCCTTGATGAGGGTGGCAGTAACAAGTAGCTCAGGCTGCTGATTCCAGGCTTTCAATGAACAAAATAATTGTCTAATAGAAGCTAAATTCTGTAACACAAATAGTATTCAGATCATTTGGCATAGGAATTGAAGTCGTAGTTAAACTGTGATATATTGTAGAAATTACTAAGTTGAATCCTATTTTATCAGTTTCATTCATTTTTCCTTTTTATCATCAGACGAGGTGGCGACTCTAGTAACATGGTTTTACACAGACCTGTAACATTCACAACTGAAACTGTTGCATCAAAATTTTGTAGACCGTGTGACACAAACTTTCCCAGACTTACATGCCTCCTATTCTGTTCTAACCTCTACTTGTATGTATGCCACACAGAATCTCCCACAATGACTAGCCTTGCCTAGGAGCTATTTAGGCTAGTCGAGGGTGCAAAGCAGTTGGGCTGACCATAACAAGGCAATGGTAATGAAACATATTGTCTTGTCTGCTCTTTGATGATGACTTTTGCAACTATGATTACCAATTTGATTTCCGGCACCAATAAGGTTTTACTCACCGCTTAAAATCAAGTTGACTTTAATCTAATATCTGTGCCGTGTGCAGCATCTGGGTAGCGGCGGTACAGCTCCCGGTGACCAGTTCTCAGAGATGGTGTGTCCATCATGCGTTGTTCACTTGCCTTTCCTCAAGGACTACACTGCACTATCAGGTCAGATAATGGTGCTCATGCTTAGCAGCTAGAGGTATTTATTTGTTAGTGATTGACTCTGCCCGCTTATAATCCTGTTCTCTGATCTAATCAGGCAAAAGTCCACACACTAGGTTCACGGACATTAAGTAGACGTAGTTCAATTTTTGGTGGCCATGCAATTAACAACTAATTTTGAGATGTAAGCATATGTCTAAGTCTCCCCCTCACTCGTGTAGAGTCACTAATGTTTGCTTCTTGGTAAGTGAGGATGGTCCTACCTATTTGAATAATAACATAGTTTCTTTATTGTTAATTGGTTCACCTGCTATGAACCAGTCTCAACCTCTAATGATTTACCCGTCTAGATATCCGTCAAACTTTATAACATCAATCTTATTTATTTACTACCTACAGAGATTTAGTGGGCCTAATTTTGAGTACAGAAATTTTCCACGTCACAGCCAGTGTCTGTATGAGCAGAAATTAGCTGACAACTTCTCTGTTACTCCCAAGATGTTTCACTCCTATATCAGAGGAAGAAAGAAAGGCTGTCCTTCTGTTGGTCCTCTGAAGCTTCCATCTGGTGAGGTTGTTGCTGGTCAGAGAGACATGAGTCAGCTGTTTGTAGACTCTTTTTCGTCTGTTTTTGTGGATGCTGATCCTGCCGGCCCTTCCCCTCATCATTTTTTTCCTGGAAAATTCAATGGTATTTGTGTGACTAGACTGTTAGTTTCCCAGGTTCTGGGTAGTGTAGACTCATCTTCTGCCCCTGGACCTGATGGCATTCACCCTGGTGTTTTGAAGTCATGTTCTTGGCAGCTGTCATTGCCCTTGTCTTTGATTTTTGCAAAATCATTGGACCTGGGAGTTTTACTGGAGGCCTGGAAGGAATCTCGGGTTGTTCCTATATTCAAGTCTGGTTCATGAAGTAACCCTCTCAATTACCGACCTGTGAGTCTCACTTCTGTTTGCTGTAAGGTTCTGGAGAGTGTTATTGTGTCCCAGTTGGTGTCTTTTCTGGAAGATTCTGGCATATTGTCTGAGGGTCAATTTGGTTTCAGGGTTGGAAAGAGCACTGAAGACCAACTTTTGCTTACTTATGGTGGGGTTGCTGATCGGTTAGATGAAGGAATGGTTGTTGATGTGGTCTTTCTGGATTTCTCTAAAGCGTTCGATGTGTTCAGTCACTCGGTTTTGTTGGACAAACTGAGATTTGTGGGTATTCCGGATGGACTGTTAGATTGGATTCGTAATTTTCTGATAGGAAGGCGATTGTGTGTTTCTGTGGGAGGAGTTGTCAGTGACTTCCGAGAGGTGACAAGTGGTGTGCCCCAGGGTTCTGTGCTGGGTCCGCTCTTGTTTCTGCTATATGTCAATTATGTTGCAGCAGGTGTGGCTTGTGAGTGGAAGGCCTTTGCTGACGACTTCAAACTTTGAGTTTCCCCCACGATGTACAAGCAGTTTGCCTGGGTGTGTATTCCTTGCAGAGGGATCTGAATTTGTTGCAGTCTGTGTCGTTGTCATGGAATCTCTCGTTGAACATTGACAAGTGTCTTTATGCGTTTTTACAGGGGCCGTCTTGAATTGGAGCAGATTGATGATAGAACTGCTTATTATTTGAATGGTGTGGTACTTGAGCGTGTCGATCCCTTCAGGGACTTAGGAGTGCTTGTTGACTCAAGGCTGCGGTTCCATCTCCACGTGAGGAGTTTTGTAAGAAAGGCTTCCACTCTGGCGACCAGTCTGCTCCGCTCTACTGTCAAAGGGAGTTCTGTTTTCATGGTCTCTTTATTTATTAGCTACTCATATTAGATCCATCTAGGACTACTGCTCATGTGTTCGGAATGTGGGATATTTGGGGGGTCTGAGACTATTGGAGTCTGTGCAGAGGAGGTGGACCAAGGAGATGGATGGGCTGGGTGGAGTGGACTATGGTGAGCGGCTCAAAGCAACGCAGTTGTTTTCTGTGAGGGGGAGGTTGTTGCGTTCTGATCTTGTGAAGTGTTGGAAGATTTTTCATTGTTCTGTTGACATGAATGTGGAGGTGGCGAGAGAGCGTGCAATGAACAGGCGTGAGTGGAGAATGGTTGTGAATGGTTGATTTTGACGCTGCTCTGATGTGCTTTCCCGCCCTTGGCATCCCGCTGTCGGGATGGTCGTGGGTGGGGGGGGCCCGGCCATTATGACGCGGCCATTACTACATTCCCTGTGCGGATTATATTAGAGTGACGGGGATTTTTAGCACGTTTGAGTCGAGTCCTCTCGGCAACGAACGTCAAATCAGTAATCAGTGGTGCAATAAGACATCACCCATCTCAGATTCGGTTTGGGTTCGACTACAAAAGGATTACGGGTTTACTCTAACAAAAAAAGTCTAATGAGTAATGAATGCAAGGCCTATGGGTTGCGTGACGTTGATAGTTTAATTTATCGTTACAACGTGCTAAACTAGTGGCTTCGTTTTTTTCTAGGAGGGTATAAATCCTTTGTTGTAGCCCAATGCTCCTCCTATGGTTTGCAAGTGTTTACAAGTGTAATAAGGCAACAACAAACATTTTAACCCATAAAGGTTTTTACTTGATAGTTAGAAGATAAGTTCTGAAGTAGAAGAGCCACAGCCCGCTCACACCCCGGAAGCACAGATACCCACCTACATATGCTTGCTAGTAATTGTATGGCCAGTGCAGACCACAATATTAGACCCACATCCCTGAGAAATGATTGAGGCTGCCGGTGGCGATGGTGGTCCACAACGCCGTGCTGTGCTCGACCGTGTCGGTTGCGCCCCGTCATTGTAGGCACTGATCGGAAGGGTCGTTTTTCTGTCAATAGGTAGGACTGGAGGACCATGTGGTGCCCGCGCCTCAGCTTCAACGTGTGAACCCTGTCACCCCTAAGCGTCCGTCTCCAGCAAGTTACTCTGTAGGACCATGTTGGTTCTTTGATCAGCTAGGGTAAAATTAGTTTTTTTAGATCATGTATAGATATGTTATCTGTATGTTGGGGGAATGGGGGTGTAAAGAGAACTGAATTGTGCTGCCGGTGTTATGTATATTTTGTGGGTTGACGACGCAGGTTCAATATGTTTCGGCAAGGATAGGCAGGGTCTATAATCTAGTTGAAGAATTGTTCCCCTCATTTCAGATTGTTAGAGAAGGACCTTTGTGTCATTATACACGTGGGGTAAAGAGGCTGCGGTCTCTTTACATCCTATTGCAATGCGTAGGGCTGTATTTTTTGAAGGGAGTTTGTGTCATAGCAAGATTGGAGGACCAGTAAATTTTTGCTGTGAAAAGGACTGGTCAGATGAAATAATGGAATAGTGTTGCAAGCTATGCCTATTGATGTCCTTAGGCAGCTCAGTCTATTTTTGGCTTTTGTGCTGATTTTGTTGGTGTCAGAAATGAACGTCATTCCTGTGGCATATGCTACTCCAATGATCGTTTTATTGGGATTGTCAATCTGTAAGTTGTGTAACTGCTTGATTATCTCCGTATCGTCTGTTTGTTTAGATTAGTGAATATGAAAATGAGTTGTGGCAGCGTCAATAGATGTGTATTGTATGATATCAAAAGCGTGTGAAATTATTCCTATTGATGCAGTGTATTCGTCTCATTCTGCTCTCTTGTAGTTGCACAAAGTATTTGATGTTTGTTGCGGATTGAGAATCAAAATCATAATTGATAGCTATGTTTGGACTCGGTCGGACGACATCTCCTGGTTGGATGACCATAAACAGTCAGGAGCGAGATTGGGAGAGCAGAATGAGACGTCAGAAGAGGTCTGGTGTGTATTTTGGTTGACACGTTTGCGAGTGGATGTGTCTGGAATAGGCTACTCTGCATTATCTAATTTGATCATCGTGTATACTTTGTCAATGAGGACAATCATTTTGGTCAGTCGTGTCTGCAGTGACGCCGGTGAGCCATGGCTTATCGTGTCCATTTATGTTGAATAGGTTGTCCTGTTTCTTGTGGATTCCAATGAGTACGGATTGCGCCTTTATTGTGTTATCCAGTAGAAGTCTGCGAAAGTGTGTGCAGTTGTTAGTAAAGTGATGATTATTATGTACGTGTGTTATGAGTCGTTGGGATGGTTGTGGTGTAATGTTGTGTCCAGGAAACTTTGGTATCTGATTTTCTGTTGAGTCTAGTTTCCTGAAGTAGATCAATGTGAGTGCGAGTTCCGTCGTTCTTGAGATTCATTTGTTTCTGACCAAAACCATTTTTGTTCAGATGTAATAAGTTCTAGTGTCCAACATTGGTTTGGGGTTGTAGTGGTGTTACAGGAAGTGGTCAGGGAAATTGGGGGTTCGGAGTGAGTGAGTGAGGTGGCGAGGCGGGGGAAGAACGCAGTGTCTGTGACGACAAGAGTTGCGTCTCTGATGTAAGAACCTCTGGAAGGAGGGTGGAGCGGTCATTGGTACAAGTATGTTATTGTCAAGGTTAATATTAATGTTGTAAGCTGTGTGGCAGCTGGTGCATCGGATCCCATGTGGCATATTTCTATTGTTGTATACAGATACAGACACAAGGCCGCATCTCCCAGAATGGGGGGTGGCCGACGGCAAGGCGCACCTCACACCCTCATACGCTCACACTCACACAACTCAGCTCTTTTGTGCAATAGGGTCCGGTCGGTACCCCCGCAACATGCACTCTGGGTCACGAGTGCAGTCCGAGGATCCGTCGTCCGCAGCAGGGCCCGACAGTTTTCACTGGTTTACCCCTGCTACGTCATAATAGACGCCCCCCCCCGTCACCACGAACATTCCTACAGCAAGATGCCAAGCGCGGGAAAGCACACCAGAGCAGCGTCAAAATCAACCTTTCACAACCACTCTCCACTCACGCCTGTTCGTTGCACGCTCTTTCGCCACCTCCACATTCATGTCTCTCCTTCCTAACGCCTGCTTCACACCATCCATCCACCCAAACTTTGGTCTACCTCAAGGCCTGCGACCACTCGCCTCCGCATTCATCACCCTTTTCACCCATCTCTCTTCAACAATCCTCTCCATGTGGCCGAACCACCTCAGAACACGCGAATCCACTCTGTCCTCTAACTTTTTCACTATCCCTATTCTGATTTGAACCACGTCATTGGTGATCCGGTCTCTCGGCGTTACTCCAGCCATGCTCCTCTAACATTTCATCTCGAAAACATTCAACCTTCTTCTCTCCTCTGCTCTCATCCCACAAGTCTCAGCTCCGTAGAGCACAGTTGGGTCACAACAACACCCTCATACAGCCCTCTCCTTGCTTCCATCCCCAACGTCCTACAGCTCATTACACTCTTCATTGCACCCAACACTTTACACCCCTCCTTCACTTCAGTTTTCACTAGTTCAGTTATCTCCACATGGGAGCCCAGATACATGAAACAATGAACTCCCTTCAAGAGCTCTCCATTTAGGGTGACACTAATTTTGCTCGCATCGACAGTCCTCGAGCATCTCATTACTTTACTCCTACCCACGTTCACTCGAAGCTTTCATCTCTCACAAAACCTACCAAACTCAGACACTAGCCTACATAGCTTCTCCTCTGAATCCGCAATCAGGGCCGTATCATCAGCAGATAGCAACTGGCTCAACTGCCAACTCCGCCCATTCGCTTCCAACAGTCGCATCCACTGACGCCGATATTGCAAGCAGGTTATCTTGTGTATGATACGCTCGACTCTCGTGGGCTCTTTCGTTGGTTGGTTGAATTTTGTGAGGCTATAACTAGCAATGTAGGGCTCAATAAGTTTGGTGTGCTTACTTATCGTTTGGGGCATTGTTTCAAAATTAATTCGAAATAGGCTATAAAATAGAACAGCCTAGATGTTCTCTTATAGATATTAATGTATGTTCATGTAGCTAACGTTTGCTATTCTTTCCCGTTCTCATTCATTTCAGTTCATGATTTTCTGAAATAATTTTCCTAATGCGCAAGTCAAATTACTCATGGATGTGTATTTTTTTTTAAATTGGTGATCTTCAAGAAGGCAGTTTCATATTTTCCTAAACTTTATACTGGAAATTATGCCTATTTTATCTTTGAACAGATGTTCACAAATATAAGTTGATATTAATTTGACTTGCTAATTCTCCTTCCAATGTCACTGCTGCTTTTGTCTGTTAGGTAGCATTGAATACTGTCGGATATGTTTATTTCGCATAAATAATAATCGAGTGTCTCTGCCATGGGCAACTCAAAGTGCATATATTTTGGGGTTGTTTTTTAACGCCATTCAAGGTGTAAGAGACAATTCCATACTCTCTGTGCAGTGACAGTTGTGAGCAAGGACACTTCGGAATCCACCGTGAATGTTGAAGATAGTAGCACGGTGCCTTCTGAACCCAATGGAAAGGTTGCCACTCTTGCTGGGAAAGACCCTTCCTCCAGTGTTGAGAGTGCAAAGCTCTCTAATGAGACGGCGTCAACGAATGGTTTTGTGACCGGAACAGAAGTACATCAATTGCCAGAAAAGAACGGTAAGTGAAGAATCGTCTAAAACCATTGTTATTATTTGGAATAGTGATAGTTCTGCAGATTTAACATGAAGTAGGTAATTTAAAAATGTTGCCTTAAGGTGGTATTCAAGGTTAGAAGTTAGGTATGGAAAGATAGGTGTTTGTCACTGCTTACGGATCATTTGGATTAACCTGAGTGACAACTTAGAAACTTTACCGCTTCTGAAGCCACTCTGTCCCTCGCCAATTGCACCATCCATAGTCTCAACTCCTTTTGATCAGCACTCTTCCGTACAACTTACCCATTACAAATAAACTCATTCCTCTCGTTTTGCAATATCATTTTTTATCTCCTTTGCTCTTATACAGTGGAGTAATGCAAGCAATGCGCCACTCAATCGGCCCCACGCCTGACACAAAACAGGGATTCAATAGCATGACCACCCATTCGACTATCGTTACTCCACCTCCCTTCAAGCGCTTACTCGCAACGCCGTCCAAACCAGTGGCTTCCATCACTTCTACCACCTATTGCACATCTTCCTTAATAATGTCCGCAACAAGTTGTTCTTCCTATACTTGCATCCATGCACCACCACCCACAGCAACGCTGTCAGCCTCTAAGGCATCCTCGACCGTCAACATTTCATCAAAATACTCGGCCCACCTTTTCTGTACGTCACATTCTAACAACAACTGGTCATTTTCATTTTTTACCACCTCCTTCTCAGTCTCCCCTTGCTCACCCTCTTCACCTCTTTCCAAAATATCTTTTTGTTCTCGAAATGCTGGTATAACTGACTCACTTGGCATCAGCGTCCCTCTTTGCTCTCCTCACCATCCGCTTCACATCTTTTCTTTGAAGTTGTCATAGGCCTCCACTGACCTTGCTTGCAAACTTCTAAAGGGCTCTTCTCTTCTGCACCACCGCAAGTTTGACCCTTCATTCCACCACTCGCAGCCCTTCCATTTGCATTCGCCCACACAGCGCACGCCACACACATTTTTTTTGCACATCTCAACTACGCATTTCTGATCGTCTGATATTGTAGTGCTTAGCTCACAGTGATTTTTTTTAAATACAAATATTTATTAGGGACTTGGGACTCGGCAGAGACTGAAAGTAAATTATTTGGCTAAACCCAGAATAGCGGTATAAAAATATGCTAATGAATAACTATCGGGAAAAGGAAACTCCCAAAAAAAGCAAATTATTGGTACACAATTGAGTGGGGTTGGATATGAGTTCCTGAGAGGGTGACCTCCGACCCACTGGCACCTTTCCCCAGCGTCCCATCCCGCTGATAGATTGCTGCTGACAGTGAAAGGGGGACTGACACAATGTTGCACTATGTCTCCCTGGTTGTCCAATCTCTACATTGATGGAGTGGTCAGGGAGGTGAATGCGAGTGTAATGGGTTGAGGCTTTTAGCTGTTGAGAGCAAATGGGCGGAGTTGGCAGCCAAGTCTGGTAATGTTTTGAGGATGATACGGCTCTGGCGGTGATTTGGAGAAGTTGTGAAGGCTAGTTTCGGAGCTTGTTACAGTGTTTGAGAGGAAAGAGCTGCGAGTTACTTGGATAAAAGTAAAGTAATGAGATGTTCGAGAAATGTTGATGCAAGCAAAATTTGTGTTCTCCTTAATGATGAGTTATTGGAGGAAGTTCAGGGGTTTAAGTGCCTGGGTTTTCATGTGAGAATACTGAACTAGGGTAAACTGATGAAAAATCACGAATGAAAGGAAGTGGCGAAGTGTTGGGTGTTCTGAATTGTGTAATGAGCTGCAGGACGTTGGGTAAGGAAGCGAAGTGAGAGTTGTATGAAAGGGTAACTGTCCCAACTGTGCTGTATGGGGCTAAGACTTGGAAGGCAAGGCGAAAGCAGAATGGAGCCGAAGATTGAATGTTTTCGAGATGAGATGATTGTGGGGGCATGACTGGAGTGGCTCGAAGAGGTTGGATCAAAGAGGATGTTGTTTGAATTCGAACGGGGATGGTGAGGACTGAGGATGTTAGAATACAAAGTAGATTCACTTGTTCAGAGATGGTTCAAGCACATGGTGATGATAGACAACGGGAGATTGGTGAAATGAGTAATGGTAGCAGAGGTGAGTGGGCATTGGCCTGAGGCAGACCAAAGTTTAAGTGGATGGATGGCGTGAAGCAGGCGTTAGGAAAAAGAATGAGACGTGAGTGTGAAGTTTGCGAGAGAGCGTGCAATGGATATGGCTGTGTGAAGAATGGTTGTGAATGAATGACTTTTAAAGCTGCCCTAATGTGCTTTCACGCCCTTGGTGTCTCATATAGAAACAGGATGGTTGTGGTTGGGGAGGGCCCGGTTACAATGACGCAGCAGGAGTGAATCGGCCAAAGCTGTCATGCCCTGCTGCTGACACAGATCTCGAACCTCACTCCTGTCAAGAAGTGAGTGTTGCGGGATCTCATGACCGTACCCATAAACACCTAAGTGCTACGGTTGTTCGCGTGTGAGTGTTTGAGGTGTGCGAGGTGCGCCTTGCCCTCGTCCACCCTTTTCTGGACGATTTGGCCTAGTGATAACGATAACGGCGCATTCCTCCTATCCCAATTTCACGCTTTAAGGGCATCCAGTCAACGTGGGCGCTTGCGGAGTCGCACTTTCAACTTATGGTCCTTCTTTGTTTCTGCAGCGACTATTAATTTCGTTGAAGCTGCACGACAGTGTGCATGTAAATTAAAGCCGATTCCTTGAACAGTCTCAAGCAATATGCATGATTAAAGTGAAGTTTGAGGGTGAGAGCAGAAGAGAAATGAAGGTTGTATGTTTTCGAGATGAAATGTTGAGGGGCATGGCAGGAGTGACTCTGAGAGGCAGGATAAATAATGATGTTGTTTGAATTGAAACGGGGATGATGAAGAAGTAGGGTAGTAGTGCCTAATTCTGGGATGATCCGGGCACATGGTCAGGATGGATGAAGAGCGATTGGGTGGGGGTGGTGATGAAGCGGAGGTGAGTGGACGTAGGCCTAGAAGTGGACCGAAGTTTGGGTGGATGTACGGTGTGAAGCAGGCGTTAGAAAAGAGGAACATGGGTGTTGAGGCTGCAAGCGAGCGCGCAATAAATAGACGTGAGTGAAGAACGTTTCCCTGATGTTACCCTGAATTTACAACGCTTTTTGACGCTACCCTGATGTTCTTTCCTGCCCTTGGCATCTTGTCGAAAAACGGGATGGTGGTGGGTAGGAAGGCCCTGGCACCATGACGCGGCAAGGGTAAATCAGTCACTCACAGGTCGTGCTGCTGAGACTGACCTCGGACCGGATTCTTGGCCCAGAGTGTGTGTTGCGAGATCATCCGGCCGGATCCCTTTGCGCAAATGGGCTAAGTTATGTGAATATGTGAAGAGTGTGTGGTGTGAATGCCCTCGGCAACCCCCCCTCTCCTTCCGGGGGGGATTCTGTCTAGTATACATGTAAAAGATCATCTACACTAAAAGTTTGAAACATCAGTTTTCTATTTATTTGAAAGACTTTCACCATAAATATAATGTGATGTTTGAAATGATTCTGAAATGATTACACGAGTTTAAGGTCTTCAGAGAAAGGGGCTCTCAGAAGTGACATTGTCTTGCAATACTGAGTGTTATGAACCGTAGTAAGTAGACCAAGTTTTGATGTCGCAATTATAAACCCCCATATAGTTTTTTGCTGTCAGTTTTTTTTTATTATTCATATTCTGGAGGAGCTATCATATAAATTCAGAATAGAAATTATTTCCGTTGTCCTTTAAGGTTTATAATATGTTCGAATGTAGCTAGTAAGTCTAGTTCATCCTGTGGTGTTCATATAGACCATGCACTACCCCAGGCGGCACGAGTGCAGGTAAAGTTGGGGCGGTGCAGTTTTGAGTATACAAGGGGGCGGACGTGTCAGGTTTTGGTAGGATTTTGAATGCCCTGTCAGGTTAAAAAGTTGTTGTGGAAAATGTCAGGTTTTTCGGAAGAAAAAAAAAATTATAAATAATACCTGATGAATAATATAAAGAAAAACCCTTGTTGTGGTAACACATAGTTATTTTAAGATGAATACTGAAAACAATATCATAATTTACATACAAGGATTAGAATGATCTTAATCCTGTCCTCTGTGTCTATATTAATAAATGAAGGATTACAATAATTTTACAAGGAACCTGACATTATGATGACCACTAATTTTCCGAATCACAGCCGTTGTTTACGGTTCAGAAGCTAAAACCACTCTCGAACCCCTATCGATCATCGCCTACAACGTTATGCGTATCACAACCGGCGCGTTCCGTTCCACTCCCATTGAATCCCTGAACGTGCTTGCTAACGAGCTTCCACTTCCGCTCCGGCGAGACAAACTTTCGCTACAATACTATTTTAATACTAGGAGCCTAATCAACAACCCAGCGCTCAACGACATCACCAATATTTCCGATAAATACCTCTTTGCGGCTAAAGAGAATGTTTGTCCACCGTTTTCCCTACACCTGGACAACTTCCTAACCTCGTTAAACATCACCCATAAGGCTAAACCTTCATTCTCCTACCAAATTCTTCAAATCAACACACCAACATGGATGATCAATTCACCACTTGTCAACTTGGATCTGCAAGTATACCCTCAAGCAACTACTCCAACCAAGACTTACCTATAGAAATTTCTGAGACTACTCGAGAAACAATATTCAGAGCACAGCCATATATACTCTGATGGCTTTAAAACCGCGGAGGGAGTGGGAACCGCCATTGTGTGCAGGGATTTTCTCACGCTCGGCTACCCTTCAACAAGAGACATCTGTGTTCTCTGCAGAGCTTGGCCATCTCTATTGCAAAAAGTGGATCGTTTCCTCCAACGCGTCGTATTCTCAGACGGTCTGAGTGCTCTCACTCAACTCAGAACTTTGCACTATGAACACCCTACTCAATGTAAAGCGCAGCACGATCTCTTTACAATGTCCGAGACTAGTCAAGCGGTCGAATTCTGCTGGATCCCTGGACTCTGTTGCTAAACTGGCATCCACCCCATTAAGAGCAATTTGGCGCTATACATTACCGGTTCTGGCTCCCTATCATCAACTCCCATTTAATATCCCGGTGGAACGATATGTGGCAACGGAGTAGACAAAAAATGCTTACAGTAAAGCCCTCGGTTGTAGAAAGAAATACCAAGTTTTCCCACAGAGGAGACCAAGTGTTAATTAACCACTTATGCACGAAACACACCTGGATAACTCACAACCGCCTAATGGATATAGAGATGGCGATCAGGCGCGCCAACATGCCTCTGTTGCCCACCCCACCCCCATAAAGCTACTGGTTCACGGGACGCACGGGGTCACGATCCAACCGGGGGGGTGAATACCCTACTTTTCTTTCGGACCCTTTTACTCTTCACTATCTCTCCTTCTCTGCCCTTTCCTGGTTATGCTTTCACCTTATTTACTCCTTTTACCTCGTTTGTTTTGTTGAAACCGCATTAACTTATCTCTCTACTTCTCTTGACAACTTTCCCCCATAGTTTTTTTTCTCATCGCTTTCATTTTTTTCCGTTTACTTTTATTTTTTCATTTTTTTTTGTTTACGTTTTTTTTTTAGGTTTTTCATAAATCTATACTCACCAACTATCGAGGTGGCCAAAGTAGCAAAGTTGACGACGACCGCACTATAAATGATATGACTGCATCAGATTTCTGCGATATGGTGGACCGGGGGATGGGACAACCTTCAGCAAACCCGTGACTGAAGTAGAGCTGTTGGAAGGTCCTGCTTAACCGTCGGAATATCATGTTAGCAGTGGGAACGAATACCACATAGCTCACATGTGGTGCTCGTTGAAAGAGCCAGAAAACACTTGCTTTATGCGCTTCGTGGTGGGCATGGTGAGGGGGCTGCTCGGAACTATCATGGATTCCTTACCTGAAACTCAGCAAATGTTGACGACCCAGACTTCTCCATTGGACAGCTCTTTTGAACAAGGGCTATTGCAACAACAGCAACGGTTACCGCAGGATGGTGACGTATCAGCGTCACCATCTGGCGGACACTTTTCAACACCGCCATCACCCGGCGGTCGCGCCCAAATAGTGGACGTAAACCCCCTTCATCTCAGGCTGCCTGATGGAGAGATGATTAGTCAACAGCAGCCTTCCCCCCACTTCTGGTGGGGTGGACTTTGGAAACATGACACACTACCGTAACGCGGGTGCGGCACTTGCTGCTCCCGGACGAAAGCGCGGGAGAAGCCGCCGCAATCGTGTAAGACCTCATGAACGATACGTTGATCAAAAGGATTAGAGACTTTACAGACTGCGTACTTGGAAAGGAACAGTGTGGCTTTAGGAGTGGTAGAGGGTGTACCGATCAGATTTTTGCAATGAGACAGGTCTGTGAGAAGTACCTTGCCAAAGGAAAAGATGTGTTCTGGGCCTTCATGGATCTGGAGAAGGCATACGATAGGATTGACTGGGAAGCGCTGTGGAGGGTGTTGCGTTTGAATGGAGTGGGCATCTGTTGAAAGTGGTGCAGAGTTTCTATGTTGGCAGCCAAGCATGTGTCAGAGTGGGAAGCTAGGTTAGTGATTGATTCACAGTGAAAGTAGAACTGAGACAAGGCTGCGTGATGTCTCCCTGGCTGTTCAACCTCTATATGGATGGAGTCGTCAGAGAGGTGAACGTGAGTGTGCTGGGTCGTGGCTTGGAACTGTTGGAAGCAAATGGGCGGAGTTGGCAGTTGAGCCAGTTGCTATTTGCTGATGATACGGCCTTGGTTGCGGATTCAGAGGAGAAGCTATGTAGGCTAGTGTCTTAGTTTGGTAGAGTGTGGGAGAGGAGGAAGCTTCGAGTGAACGTGGATAAGAGTAAAGTAATGAGATGCTCGACGACTGTCGATGCGAGCAAAATAGTGTCCCTCTAAATGGAGAGCTCATAGAGGAAGTTCAGTGTTTCAAATATCTGGGCTCCCATGTGGAGATGACTGAACTAGTGGAAACTGGAGTGAAATAGGGGTGTAAAGTGTTGGGTGCACTGAAGAGTGTAATGAGCTGTAGGACGTTGGGGGATGGAAGCGAAGAGAGGGCTGTATGAGGGTGTTGTTGTCCCATCTTTGCTCTACGGAGCTGAGACTTAGCGGGGTGAGAGCAGAGGAGAGAAGAAGGTTGAATGTTTTCGAGATAAAATGTTAGAGGAACATGGCTGGAGTAACGCTGAGAGACCGGATCAACAACGACGTGGTTCAAATCAGAACAGGGATGGTGGAGAAGTTGGAGGACAGAGTGGATTCGCGTGTTCTGAGATGGTTCAGGCGCATGGAGAGGATGGACGAAGGGTGATGAATGCGGAGGCGGGAGGTCGCAGTCCTAGAGGTAGACCGAAGTTTGGGTGGATGGATGGTGTGAAGCAGGCCTTAAGAAGGAGAGACATGAATGTGGAAGCAGCGAGAAAGCGTGTGATGAACAGGCGTGAGTGGAGAATGGTTGTGAATGGCTGATTTTGACGCTGCCCTGATGTGCTTTCCCGCCCTTGGCATCCCGTTTTCGGAATGGTCGTGGGTGTGTGGGGCCCGACCATTATGACGCGACGGGGGTAAACCAGTGAAACTGTCGGGCCCTGCTGCTGACTACGGATCCTTGGACTGCACTCGTGACCCGGAGTGTATGTTGAGAGGTTACCGGCCGGACACTTTCAGAATGTATGTTGCGGGGTTACCGGTTGGGACCTTTAGCACATAAGGGCCAAGTTGTGCGAGTGTGAGCATATGAGGGTGTGAGGTGCGCCTTGCCGTCGGCCATCCCCCTTTCTGGGGGATGCGGCCTAGTGTCTGTATCTGTATCGAAATACTTGGCCCACCTTTTCCGTACACCACCACTTTTCATCAACAACTGGCCTTTTAATCTTTCACCGTCTCCTCCTTTCCGTTCTCTCCCTATCTCGCCCTCTTAACCTCTTTCCAGAACATCTTTTTGCTATCCTCAGAATTCTAGCACAAACTTCTGCCCCACCTGGCATCAGCGTCCCTTTTGGCTCTCCTTACCACTCGCTTTACCTCCTTCCTCTTCTCCTTATAGTTGTCATAGGTCACCCCGGTGGAGATGAGCCCCTTAATCTAATCCAATCCCTAATATGACACTTTTATCTATGACTCTAATCCTCAAAACATTAATCCAGCGAAGCAGGTTAGAATCATTTGCTTGGTTCGTAGCAGCTAACCGTGAGAATGGTGCAACATTATCATGCTTTCACAAAACTCTCAATCACCGCAATCCATCCTTGCTCACATCAGAGACTGACTAAGACGTGTTACACCGCAATGGCTGAATTGACGTTTAGTCGAACTAATCGGACTCTGCTCACATTGTTCCTAAACACCCGACTGTCTTTCAGGCTGCTCTGCTGGCCTCTACCGGGGCCTGGGCGAGGGCAACAGCGCTCTGTTCATGCCGGAGGACTGGAGGAAGAAGCTCTGCACTTGCGATACTTGCACTGTTAGTATATTCTCTGTCATTCCGTGTGAGCCATAGTGTTAGGATGCGCTTTTGCTCATTTACTCGAATGAATACTGATGAGGAAACATTACAGAGACGATTATGAGAGAATCTTGATTACCTTTGTCAAAAGTAGTTTCCAACCGTTCTTAACATTTTTTGTCTGAATATTTTTTGAGAAGTTTCGAAATTTTTTGTTAAGACATTTCCAAGATTCACAACGATTTGTGTTTTATGACCTTTTTTGATGCAATTTGGCGTTTTCATGTCATGCAACTTATTTAGACAAAATTCGTCTTTTATGTTACAAATAAAGATACAGACACTGAGCCGCATCCTCCGGAAAGGGGGGTGGCCGATGGCAAGGCCCACCTCACACCCTCATACGCTCACACTCACACAACTGAGCTCTTTAGTGCTAAAGGGTCCGGCCGGTAACCCCGCAACATACACTCTGGGTCACGAGTGCAGTCCGAGGATCCGTCGTCAGCAGCAGGGCCCGACAGTTTTCACTGGTTAACCCCCGCTGCGTCATAATGGCCAAACTCCCCCACTACCCCCACCCGCCCACGACCATCCCGACAGCGAAATGCCAAGGGCGGGAAAGCACATCAGAGCAGCGTCAAAATCAACCATGCACAACCATTCTCCACTCACGCTTGTTCATTGCACGCTCTCTCGCCACCTCTACATTCATGTCTCTCCTTCCTAACGCCTGCTTCACACCATCCATCCACCCAAACTTCGGTCTACCTCTGGGCCTGCGACCACTCGCCTCCGCATTCATCACCCTTTTCACCAATCTCCCTTCATCCTTCCTCTCCATGTGCCCGAACCATCTCAGAACACGCGAATCCATTCTG
>SDVV010005207.1:0-19419 GCA_016164225.1 Gammarus roeselii | reverse complement strand
TCCTCGAGTCCCGCGGATCCCACGAGTACCTCCTCTCCCTGGGTCACCTCCTCTCAACCAACCTCGATACATATAATAATAATGATAAAATTCAAAATTTATCACCATGAAAAAAGGGCAGAGAAAAATAATAGAGCCCAAGCAAATACAAATGATAAAATACTAAAATAAAGTGTTAATGATCTATAAAATGAATAAGCATCCATCCACCCCAAGGTCCGGCTGGAAACCCCACAGCACACACTTTGGGTAACGTGTGCGGTCCGAGGTCCGTGTCAGCAGCAGGGCCCGACAGCGTGACCGGTTTACCCCCGCCGCGTCATGATAAGAGCCCCCCCCCCCACGGACATACCGTTTCTCAATGAGACGCCACGGGCGGGAAAGCACATCAGGGTAGCGTCAAAAATCAATCATTCACAAACACTCTTCACTCACGTATATTCAGTGCACGCTCTCTCGCTACCTCCACATTCAAGTCGTTCCTAACGCCTGCTCCACACCATTCATCCACCCAAACTCCCGTTCACCTCTAGGCCTACGGCCACTCGCCTCATCACCCCTTCCACTAATCTCCCCCCATCCATCCCCACCACGCGCCCGAACCATATTAGAACACGAAAATATCCTCTATCTTCCAACTTCTTCACCAACCCTGTTCGGATTCAAGCCCCGTCGATTGTGAACCTGTCTCTCAGCAACACTCCAGCCATGCTCCGCCAACATTTTATCTCGAAAACATTAAACCTTCTTCTCTCCTCTGCTCTCAACCCCCAAGTCTCAGCTCTGTAGAGCACAGCTGAATTTGATTTGAGCCTCATTTCCACCAGAGCCTCAACGTGAGTCATAATAGGCTCCCCATAGGTAGGGCTCGATGATAATTGATTCCAGTAGGCTCGCACGCCTAGGTGTGCGAGGAAAAAACAAAACAACGCTTTTAGCATTAGAAAAAAAGTGAACATTTTAGCAATGTCAGACGCACGCTGGTGCGCAAAAGAAAAAACGCTTACTCGAAACGGACCTCCGCTTCCGATCCTTTGGAACTTAAAGAGTGATATGTACGCACCCTCGTGCGTACAGGTAGCATCGTCGAGATTAGTACAAGGTCAGTGGCTACACGGGCAAATTCAGCTCCGACAGCAACGCAACACAATATTTACAGCTTCGCGGTTTTGTTGTATAAATACAATTTATTTATTTAGGTAAGATAAAGACTCGGATAAAACGAAACGAATCCTTGCCTCCAACCCCTCAGAACCTCATAATTAATATGTCCACACGCCAGTGCGCACAGATAGTATCGTCAAAATTGGTACAAGGTTCACGGCTACACGGAAAAGGTCAGCTCCGACAGCAACGCAACACAATGTTTACAGCTACGCGGTCTATTTGATTTTTAGTACAAATGATTTATTCGGGCAAGATAAAAACTCAGACAAAACGAATCCCCGTCTCCAACCACTCAGAACTCCAGGAATAACATGTACGCGCGAGAGTGCGCACAGACATCATTGTCGAAATTGGTACAAGGTCTATGGCTTCACGGATTAGATAAGACTACAACCGCAACGCGTCACAAGGTTTTATAGCTACGCAGTCCAGGTCAACCCCAGAAACTGCATATGGTCCGTGCACGCGCGAGCGAGCGAGCACAGACTGAAGAAAAAATACCCGTTCACAAAATCACAAACACGAACTCCCGCACAAATACTCCAGCGTTATAATATTGTGGATCGCGAAGAAGAAAGTAAGAGCAAGTTCGTCATGGGCAGAAAAACTGCTCAGATAATTGATTTCGCACTGATTGTTCAAGGGAATAGGGCGGGGGGGGGGGGGGGGGACATTGGTCCTTTGGGTCGCTAAAGAGCCCGATGAATCCCGGAGGGTAAACTATGTCCCCCGGGTCTTTCCGAGCTCCCCGAGTCTCCTCGCCTCAGCTCATCTTGGCTTGTCTCGAATCATTTCGGCCAGTTTCGGCTCGTTGCCACCAACTCGACTCGCCTCAACATTTTTCGACTGATCTCGACGCACCTCGACCAGCCTCGACAGCGCTGGGAGGGGGGAGCAGAGGTTCCAGGATTCAGAGGGGCCTCAAAAGGGTCCCACAGTTTCTCAAAAGGGTCCTAAAGGGTCTCAAAATCCAAGTGGATACTTCCAAATCCACCTGGTTTCCTGAGTCCCCCAGGTTCTCGAAACCCCGGGTCCCCGAGTCCCGCGGGTCCCACGAAAACTTCCCCTCTCTGGGTCACCTTGTCTCAATCAACTTCGATACATATAATAACAATAACCAATTCAAAATTTATCACCATTAAAAAAGGGCAGAGAAAAATAATGGAGCCCAAGCAAGAAGAAATAATAAAATACTACAATAAAGTGTTAATGATCAATAAAATGAATAATCATCCATCCACCCCAAGCACAGCTGAAACAATGATACCCTCATACATTCCTCGAGCATCTCATCACTCCACTTCTGCCCACGTTTACTTGAAGCCTCCTCTCACACACTCCACCAAACTCAGACACTAGCCTACATAGCTTCTCCTCTGGATCCGCCATCAGCGCCGTATCACCCGCAAACAGCAACTGGCTCAACTGCCAACTCCACCCATTTGCTTCAAACAGCTGCAAGCCACTACTCAGCACACTTGCGTTCACCTCATTGAACAGCCCAGGAGACATCAGGCAGCCTTGTCCCACATACCCTGGGCTGCCAATATAGAAACTCTGCACCGCTTTCAACAGATATCCGCCCACTCCATACAAACGCAACACCCTCCACAGCGCTTCCCTGTCAATCCTGTCATAAGTTTTTTCCAGGTTTATGAAGGCTCAGAACATATCTTTTTCCTTTGCAAGATACTTCTCACAGACCTGTCTCACTGCAAAAATCTGATTGGTACACCCTCTACCACTCCTATAGTCACACTGTCCCTCTCCAATTGCGCAGTCCGTAGAATCTCAAATCCTTTTGTTCAGCACTCTCCCGTACAAGTTACCAACCACACATAACAGAATGATACCTCTCGAGTTGCAGCTTTCATGTTCATCTCTTTTACCCTTATACAGCGGAACCACGCAAGCACTGCTCCACTCAATCGGTACCACGCCTGCCACAAAACACAAGCTCAGTAACCTCACCAACCATTGGATAATTGTTACTCCACCCTTCTTCAGGCACTCGGTCACAACGCCATCCAAACCAGGGGCTTTCCCTGCTTTCATCACCTCCACAGTCTCCTGCACCTCTTCCCTGCTAATGTCCGTCACAAGTCTTCCTCCCAAAACTGCCATCCAAGCATCACCATCCACAGCAACAATGTCAGCCTCTGTGTCATCCGCGAAATTCAACAACTCATCAAAATAATCGGCCCATCTTTTCCGTACATCACAATTTTTCAACAACAACTGGCCGTTTTCATCTTTCACCACCTCCTCCTTTCCGGTCTCTCATTTTTTCACCCTCTTTCCAGATTGGATTTGAGCCTCATTTCCACCGGAGCCTCAACGTGAGTCATAATAGGCTTCCCATCGTGGCTCCAAGATTAGTGTTCTTGCACATAAAAATGATACATTATATCTTGGTTTAGAGTGTAGAGCAAATTAAAAAAAAAATCATTAAGACTAATCGTACTACCACCTGGTGGAGTATGATGCAATGAAAAAGACGATTCATTCCATATAGGTGAGTTCAAATTGATGTTACTCAGCCTAGACCAGCTGCTGCTGATGGGGTAAATAAATATTTCAATAGTCGTAGTACAGATAAATTTGATAAGCAAATGAACATGCACTAGCTGCCCATAGGGATATAGAAACTCGCTTCAACTGAAAAACACATATCTCGAACACAGCCATATGTAGATTCAAGATGACGTTACAGTGTGAACCAACTGTTGCTGCGAGTAAAAAATGATTAGTAGTGGTGATGCGGCAAAAATAACATGGTACAGAGCAAGAACAAACCCTTTACATGTACACATGCTCTGAGACACAAAAATTTGTCATTGAAGCATCTTCTGAGTTTTCTGACATATGCCTAAACTCTCTAACTATTCTATGGGCCAAGAGATAGATATGGGGAAGGACTATGCGCAAACTGAATAAATATGCGCAATTGTCAAAGAGATACAGAAGCGCCAGATGAAAATACATGTGTAAAAGACACTTCCTATGAGACTCATTCACAGAACAGAGATACACGAGATACTGGTATGTCTGCAATTCTTAAAAACAATCGTAGAGGCTTTTAGTGCTTTGAACAGAATTTCAGTGGGAGTAAGGTGCTCACCATTTGAAGCATTCCACAATAACTAGACGGACATGATAGAGATAATTGATTTGTGCACCACACATCTCTGGAATACATTTGTAAGGGGGTTGGAGATTTGTTAACACTTCTCATCAAAACCAGTATCTTATGAAACAAAATAACTAATTCATTAAATGTATTTGCAAATGCAACTAAAAAAAATTTCAGTTTGTATACGTGACTTTTACCGGTGGAATTTTCCCAGGTACTGCTAGACTGTTATATATTAAAGTAACGGCAACTTTATGCCGATACCTATACCTCATCGAATCCGTATTTGGTACCATTATCATTTATAACAGCAAAGTGTCAGACGTTTTGCATGCAGAGTAGCATCAAAGAAATATAGTAAACTGCCCAAATTGACAACTAATTACAGAACTTTGTCAATTCATTCTACAATGGTGTCAATCAATTAGCATGATGTGGCAAAGTATTGGCCCACTGTCAAACTAACCTATGCCTACAAATGTTTGAAGTGATATACAAAAAGGTATGCTCATCACACACATGGATATTGTTTCCTGTACATACATAGGTCATAACTGTTCAGAATACAGAAATGTTCATTTATAAGTCCAGTGAATTCAATTCAATTACATGATATAACATCATACATATTTATGGTACTTTCAAATGATCCATCATGGTGCAGCAAAAAAGTCTATTGCCCCCCCCCCCCCTCTCAAATAGTGCAAAAAAAAAAATTGAATAGGTACTATGTATGTAAACAGGAGAGCCATACTCCAGCAGAGGTAATGTATATCTGAGGGAAAAAACCGGGCTTGAAAACTCCACTATTACCAAGCACACCACATAATACTAATCTGACTAAATGCAGACTTTGCAAACATTCTGATAAGACTCACAAATGTTAATAAGGCATTGAACAACTTACTAAGTAGGGAACAACTTATTAGGGGCATTGAACAACTTAATAAAAGCCAAACCCCCTACCTCCTCTCCAAAAACATCAATTTGTCCGTGAGCCAATCAATCTCTTGTAAGAGGAAGAAACCTATTGTCATTGTTCTAACTGAGGAAAGCAAATTGCTCATTTAGCTTACATTTGATTGTAGATGAAAGTAACTGGAAAGAACAGGCATCTTTTATTGTAGAAAATATATTTAAATCACAGTAGTATTTACAGAATTCAAGACCTTCTAACAACTAGCTGCTTGAAAAAAAAAATTGAAGCCACAGATTAGGTGCTTACAAATATAATACTACAAAAACTATCTGCAGTCATGGTTTAACAAACACAAAATTGTAGTGAAAATTTACATTTCTAGTCAGAGCTCAACTGCTTACAAATACCAGACTATTTAATTTCTAGCTACAGTAAAACAACAAATCTGCAGTCAGGGATTATGGGCTCATAAATACAACATTGCCAAACAAACAACTATGGTTAGAAGATGCATCTAGAGCAACAGGTAAAGAGCTTTGTACATAAAATGGAGGCAGAGCTGCACACTAGCCAATACAGGATATTTAATTGAATTATTGGGATCCATTGAATTGCAAGTCAGATTATTACTGTGGTACCCTATCAATCCAGGCAGTCACACCAGCAGAACCATGAGGCAAATGCAGGCCACTCTAGGATGTTGGTAGTTGACAGCACGCATTTCTCATGGGCTTTAAATTTCACAACCGATGGGGTTACAACTATGACATGCTAACAATCAACGACAAGCAGATTAAATATAATGACATAGGAAGTGCATGATGGCAGACTGCCTTGTCCAGGCAAGTATAATCTGTGCAAGAACCCAGGAGACATAATAACTGTAGGACGCAAGAGTGTACTGGAAGGTTGGTTGCACTTATAGGAAAGCTTTGTTGACAACTATTTCTAACAAAAAGTTACCAAAATGACTGGAAGGAAAAACTGTTTTATTTATTTCTGTAATTTTTTGTATCAATGAAAACTTCTTTGGAATGGGAGATCACAGCTACAAAAAAAAATCTTCTGCATTTTATCTCTAACGGAATTTTGATTTGATCAAATCATTCAGCAGCTATTGATATTGTTATTTAAATCCCTACAAACCACTAAAGCTACTGGCTAAAAATTTATACTTCATTTTGTAGACCTCATGATTTCATGCAAGGGGTTGGTCTCTGACAATCACATGCGTAAGATTATGTCGCTTCAAATGATCTTTACGATCTGTTTTGTACTCGCAGTAGGTGCAAGCAAATGCTTTATCTCTGTCACTCTGATGTATGAGAAGATGATTTTTCAAATTGCGCATGCGATCGGTTTTGTACTCACAATGTCTGCAGGCAAATGGTTTCTCTCTGACAGTGTCATGCGTGGAAAGGTGTCTGTTCAGATCACGCTTATAATCTGTTTTGTACTCACAGTGATCACAGGCAAATCGTTTATCTCTTTCACTTGTGTGACTGAGATAATGAGAATTGAGATTTCCTTTCCTATCAGTTCTGTAGTCACAATTAAGGCAGGCATATGGTTTATCTCTGACACTCTTATGTATGACAAGATGCTTCCTAAAACTCCCTTTATGATCTGAACGGTACTTGCAATAGCTGCAAGCAAAAGGTTTATGTCTGACACTTTCATGTGTGAGAAGATGTTTTCTAAAACTACCTCCATGATCCGTTCTGTACTCACAATGGCTGCAAGCAAATGGTTTATTCCTGTCAACTTCATGAGTAAGAAGATGCGTATTAAGATGGCTTTTAGTATCAGTTCTGTAATTGCAATGGTGACAAGCAAGCGGCTTATCTCTTACAACATCATGTGTGCGTATATGTGCACAGAGACTGCCTCTATGATCAGTTCTGTACTCACAATGGGGGCAACTGAATGGTTTGCCTTTTTTACGCACTTTTGAACTTGTCAATTTGTTCATAAAAACTCCCCTTGGTATTACTAAAGTAGTTCCATCTCCTCCAAAGACTGGAGGGCAAGCAAGCAGGTCAGCAACAAATGCAGAGCAGCTCCTACTTGAACTTTCACCAGATCCTCCAAAAACCTGAAAGGAGACAAAATCACAAACAAATTGTCATGAAAGCTGTTAATTCCTTGATACAAAAGAAATTGTAATGGCTTTTCTTCAGATGCTGTAACACATGGACGATATTAGAATTAGCACTAACCACTATAAAGTGATGGATAACTTTATGAACAACTCAGTGAGAAACAACTTGTACTGACAAGGATTAGATTAGAGTGATGAGACTTCCTAGCATGCTGGAGGCAGCGTCCTGCTGGAGGCAGCGTCCTTCTGGCGCCGCAGTCAAACCAGCAAGCAGTGCTGCATAAAGTTCTAGGCCTTTTTTTGAATTCTTAGTTAGGATTACTTCTGCCTGTAGTCCAAGTGCCTTACATGGCAGTATGCACAGGTGCCACAGGAAGTAATGTAACTATCAAGTTTTTGAGGAAATTTACAATTGATGCAGTCAATATTGACCATTATATGAACACACTAGGGCAATCACTTATTCACAACTAAAAAATAATTTTGAAAATTGTAGGAGAATTATTGGAGGAAATTTTCATGGCTGATAATGGCCTCAAAATTTCGGCACAGATCATGTGAGATCTGTGTTCTATCCACTCAGCCATCCACAAACTCAAAAAAATGTTTGCTTCAAGTTTCTTGTGCCTTTAACACATTTGTGTTCAACTCAACCTCCTGTCTGCAAATACATACACTAGACATATACTAGTAGCAATACTTTGTTCATTACCTCAAGTGATACAAAGACCAGTTCATCATTAAAACTTTTTCTACCTAACAGTAAAAGAGTTCAGGGTAATTAACAATAATTCCAGTACAGATGATCGATTCATCATTGTCCAATGAAGTGAGATGTTTGATTATGAAGTCATCAAATGAAGTGAGATGTTTGATTATGAAGTCATCAACAGCACCTTAGTTCAACATTCAGTTAGATGCAGCTTATAACACAGCCTAGTGACAACCACAAATAAGCGGAGTTTGTTAAACTTCTCTTTAAGAATACCAACCCCACAGCATCATTAGCAAGTAGGGAAAATATAAATATTAATTCACCTTCTGCTTTTTTTCTTCTCTGACATAGTGTTAGTGTTATGAGTTTTATGAAGAACATTGTGTTACATGGAATGTCCTTACCTTTACATTCATCAACCTGAAATTAAATGCCAGATGTGTGGTGCTTGATTTCATTTTTTTTGTTTGTTTTTTCAGGGAAACTTTGACTGGTTGAACTTGGGTGATGTGGTTCAGTATGGTTTGGGTGGTAATCTATTGTCATTTGTGGAGTCTCATAGAGACTTTGATGTTATTGTTGATACCAAGTTAAAGTTTCATAACCATATTCATGCCGTGGAACAAGATGCTTTGAGTCTGGCTAACAACTTACTGAGGTTCACCATTAACAGGAGCTCTGATTTCATGGTATGACTTTTTGTGTCTCATATCCACCCTGTACTGGACTATTGCTTCTGTGTTTGGAATTTGGAGTTTGTTGCTGATCTGAGGATGCTGAAGTCTGTTCAGCGTTGTTGTACTATGAAGGTTGATGGACTTGCGGATTTGTCTTATGCAAGTTGCTTGTCAAGATTAAATTTGTTTTCAATTTATGGGAGGCTGGTGAGATGTGATCTCATAAATTAATACAATCCAGCCCCACAGTCCCTTTCCAGTTCTTAGCGGGAAGTTTGATGGATGTTGATTTTCCTTGGTTGGTGGTCCAGCATGTTCTTCTCGATCTTGATCACAGTTCCAGTGTGGGTCCAAATGGCCTCCATCCACATCTGCTAAGGACTGTGCTGTTGAGCTCTCCCTCCCTCTTTGTTTTATTTTTTGAAAGTCATTGAGGACAGGAATGGTCCCTGAAGCAGATCCTCTGAACTTACTAACAAAGACTCCCGAAAAAGAAGCAGCAAAGACTTAGTACATTCTACCAGGATCCTGCCCATCTCACCCGTCGGCAAGCAGAGAGGACCAACAGCTGGACGACCAATCTTTTTATTTCTGGCAGTGCTGAGGGTGTGAATGAGAAATTTGCCAAAGTTTGCATGGCCCTGGACATTGGAGAAATTGAGCTTGGTGGACTAGTGAGGATCGGCAAAACCAGCTTGTTTAGAGCTAAAGTTCTGGATTGTGATCGAAGGAGAATGCTGCTAGGTGGTGCCAAGAATTTAAGATTCTTGGATGAGTTGAAGTCTGTTTTCATACAGAGGGACTTGATCTACAAACAGTGACAGGAGATTATTGCAAGAAGGGCTGCTTTTGGCGGTGGGGCGACAGCTGTAAACCGGGGTGTAGCTTGGCATGGAGGCGGTGGCGTTGGTGGTGGTCAAGCTGGGGGCCTCGGTGTTTGTGCTGATGACTGCAATAATGAGGCTGGTGGCCACGGGGACGGTTCTGGTGTCCGCGGGGGCGGTTCTGGTGTCCGAGGGGGCGGTTTTGGTGTCCGCGGGAGTGGTTCTGGTGATCGTGATGGCCGCGGTGACAGCTCTGGTGGCCGCAGTGGCGGCTCTGGTGACCACGGTGGCGTTCCCATTGAGGGGGCTGCTGTTTGCCGCGACGGTGCTGCGGGTGGTCGCGGACGGGTGCTGCGGGTGTTAGGTCCATCAATTGTTGAGGGTCTCTTCAGTCGTCTGTCTCCAAGTTTTCATTGCTGAAGATTGGCAAAGCAAATGTCAATAGTCTTACAAACAAAATAGATTTTATTTCAGAAAATAGGCCGGAGGTGTTTGTGGTTGGTGAGACTTGCTTGCATGCTAGGTGTGCTCTTCTTTAGTTGAGGTTTATGGGTTTTCTATTTACTGTAAGAGGAGATTTGCATACTGGAGTGAGAAAACAAAGTGTTTGTATATATTTGAAAAAATCACTGAAATATGAGAAGGGTAATCTGGACTTGCCAAATGTAGCAGCAGTCTTTTTGGTTAAACTTGATTAATGGATTTTGGCTATTTATAGACCTCCATCATATGGTGATCAGGGAAATCTTGATCTGATAAGTTTGATTAGTGACTTCTGTGTTGGTCGTGAGGTGGTCGTTGTTGGGGGATTTCAACCTTCCCTTGGTGAAGTGCTCAAATGAGTTGGTGCAGGAAGAGAATATTGACTTGATGGATCAACTGTTTTTGGATTGCTTTGCATCTTGTGGCTTGCATCAGTGGGCAAGGGAGCAGACTTTTCTCTTGTTTGGCAACATTCTGGATTTATTTTTTACTAGCAAGCCAGATCCGGTTGGGGATGTTGTTGTTTTGGCTCCTTTTCCAAGGTGTTCTCACTCGCCTGTTATTTGTGATTATTTGTTTGTGAATGTCTTGGAGCCTGATGGTGCAAGACACCAAGCTTGGAAGTATTCATGGCACCAAACTACAACGCTATTTCAAAAGCATTGTTGAGAATTGATTGGCCTCTTGAAGTTGTTCAACTGGGTGTTTGTTAGGCATATTGTGTGTTCCTCACTATGCTGAAGAGGCTGATAGATTTACATGTGCCTCTTGCTGGAGACTTGCCTAGGGTACCATGGTCTGTGAGGCTTCCCCATGGATTGAAGGTGAGAAGAGCAAATGCATGGGATGCGTACAAGATTTTAAGGAGGAGGTTTGGCAGAAATGATCAAAATACTTTGGAGTCACCAGTTATCTTTCTTGATCTTGACTGTCAGTTTCGAAATCAGGCTTTGTTCAGCCAATTTCAGTATGAGTGATACCTTATGCAACAGTATAGTGACTCCCCAAAGCTGTTCCATGCTTATATACGAAGGAAGAAGAAAAGTAGTCTTGGGGTTGAACCACTTCGTAATGCAGGTGGACAGCTGGTTTACAAACCACAGGAGATGGCCGAGCTCCTGTCATCTGCCTTCTCTGAGGTATATTGAGAGGATGTTCTTCCCAATCCTGCTCCTTTCCAGTTATTTGATGGCAAAATGAGCAAGTTTGCCATATGGTCTCAGAATGTCCATGACGTTCTGATGGGGCTCAATGTTAGTTCAGCAATGGGCATGGATGGACTCCACCTAAAGTTGCTGAAGGAGTGTGCTGTGCAATTGACACAGCTTCTCTTTATAATCTTTAACCTTTCTCTGCAGAGTGGAATGCTCCCTGATGCATGGAAGAAGAGTTCATAGGTGATTCCAATGTTTAAAAGTAAATCTAGATATGATCCCAGTTAGCCTTACCTCTGTTTGCTGCAAATCAATGGAGAGGATTGTTGCTGCTGAGCAGGTGGACTATTTAGAGTCTTACCAGCTCCTTTCTTCCAGACAGTTTGGATTTAGGAAGACTAAACCAACAGAGAATCAGATGTTGCTGGTTCATTGTTGATGCTGGTTTGGTGGTAGATATGGCCATGCTTGATTTTTCAAAGGCATTTGATGTTGTTTTCCATCCCATTTTGCTTCTGATGTTGCAGGCTCTTGGAGTTTCTGAGGTTGTGTTGAGGTATATAGGTAGTTTTTTTCATTCTCGAATTATGTGTGATGGCGTTGATGGAGTGAATAGTGAGCTGAGGGATGTTCCGAGTGGGGTTCCACAGGGTTCAGTTTTGGGTCCAGTCCTCTTTCTCATATATGTGAAATTTTTGGCGGATGGTCTTGTATCCAAGTATGCCGCATTTCTTGATGATTTTAAAATTTATTTGTCTTTTCAATGTCATGATGTCGTTGGTAGTGTGTCTGCTTTACAGAGAGACCTTGACAAAGTATTCTAGACTGCATCTCCATGGAATTTGTCATTGAATCGTAGCAAGTGTGTTGTTTCACATTTCAGAAGACGTTTTGCTGGTTGGATTGGTCCCAGTGCAGAGGCTGTTTACACACTTGGGGAGGCTTGTTTGGAGTTTGTCCAAGTTCATCGCGATTTGGGAATTCATGTGTTCTTAAGTTTCATGGCCATGTCAGAGAAGTTGTGAGACAAGCTGCTGGTCTTTGTAGTGATTTGCTTAGGTTGGCAGCAAATAGAAGCCCAAATTTTATGGTCACACACTTTGTGGTACGTCAGACTCAATCTCTGACCCTCTTGAATGCAAGCCATGCCTCTGATCTCTCTCTGGCAAGAGCAAGTGGTGCCCTCATAGCCCACGGGGGCCAGAACAAACAGGAATAAGAGATATGAACTTAACAATGAGAGACAACAAGACTGAATGAAGAAAGAAAAAAATTTCACACACTGAAGAATAGCTAAATTTTAGCCCCCAGTCAATCTGGGACTGAGCCTTCAAAATTCTAGCAGATTTTGCCTTGTGCCAAATACGTCTTTCCCCACGGCCACGCGCTCCAGCCCCGCCCACTGAAGATATACTCAAACACAATAGGAGAATGGTGGCAGCAAGGCAGTGGTGGTAACACAAGCACCTCATCAACACGATCATCCTCTAAAGAGGAATTGGTAGTCGACCCTAAACAGTACAACACCCACAAAAGCTCGAATCACATTTTTTGTTGTGCTGGATGGCTCAGTGGGTAAAGTGCTGGACGCGTATTCCTGCAACGCGGGATCGTATCTTGGCAAGAGCTGAAGTTTTTCCAATTATGAATTCGCTGTCCATATACAAAGATCCAGTATATTGTCTGAGAGAATAAAAGTAGGCTCTGTTACCCACTGCAAAAGTCCAAGAGATGAAAAAGTCTAAAAATTGAAGGTCAATTGGCCGAATGTAGCCATCAATAAGGTCCAAGGACCAGTCAATTGTTGGTAAATTAAAATCACCTGCAATGATCATCTCCTTGCCAGGGAAAAAGTTCAGTAAAAAGTTGAATAAGCTGGTGTTTTCAAAAATTTGTCTAAGAAGGAGGCAGATAAAGAGCCATACTCCACAAGTCAAAATCAATTAGGTGCACAACTACAACATTTGGAATGGGCACCTCAAACACCAAAATTGCCATGTACTTATGCAGATACAGCAGCAATCCATGCTTTTGAGCTGTGTCTTTCCTGACCGAACTATAGTCAGCAATGTTGACAAAGGAGGATGATGCAACAAAAGGTAACAACCATGTTGCACTAACAGCCAATACATGAATACACTGCTTCAAAAGCAAATTCGAGATAAAATCTATTTTATAAGCTAGTGAGTCGAGGTTACATGCCAACTTTTAATAAATTAAAATCAATTAAAAAACTTCTGGAGCTCAGCGTAGGAGAAAATTTTGATTAAGACCCAGCGGACCCATCAACCCAAATGGGAGCACCACCATCACCCCCGACCAGTCCCAGCAACACCACGACTGGCGGCAGCTTCCGAGCCAGACGCAGCAACACCGCAACCACTGGTATCAAAACCGCGACCAGCCACAACAGGACCACAGCCAGATAAGGCAACACTCCCACCATTCGCAACAACACTACCAGCTGCAGCAGCACCACGACCAGCTGTAGCAGCATCACAACCAGCTGTAGCAGCACCACGACCAGCTGTAGCAGCACCACGACCAGCTGCAGCAGCACCACGACCATCTGCAGCAATACCACGACCAACTGCAGCAGCACCACGGCCAGCCGCAGCCGCACCACGACCAGCCGCAGCAGCACCACGACCACCAACAGCAGCAGCACCGCGACCAGTCGCAGCATCACCAGGACAGAAACCAGTGCAGGTCACCACCCTGGCATAACTGCCTCAACCTGCACCAGGAGCAGCGGGCCCCCTCTCCCCACGCTGCCAGGCACCACAGACTACAGCCGAGCTAGCCCCAATCTCCTTCCCCGCCTAGAGCAGGCTCCTCTTCCTGAACAACTCCTGGCGTTGTTTGTATGTAAGATCCCTCTGGATATATATGCTTTCACACCCGTCCATACCTTTCAATTTCCTTGCATTCAACAACAGAATCTCACTCCTTTCATTGTCACTATAGATCTTTGCTCTGAACATTCCAATCTGTCCGTTTAATCTATTAAGCGCAATCCGACCAGTGCCCTGCTGCAGTTTTGATACCGTGTTGTTCTTTAGATTGCTGGCATGCTAAGGTATGCTGCCTTACATGCCCGCATGCCCTGTTGGCGGGGCTGTGGGGGGCTGCAAAGGTGAGATACCTCATGCAGGTCACATTCAGACCCAACAAGTCTTCTCACTATGCCCTGAAAACCAGTCTTCACATCACCCCAGGGTCTCACCAAGGCCTTTTAAAATTACATTTTGTTTCCGTTTCATCTGCTCCTGGACCTCCCGCACCTCTTTCCAAACAACTTCATCAAGTTGAGTGGACCTGGGAAAAAGCTCAGGTGCAACTTGCTCAGTATGAATGAGGTGTACAATCATGGTTCTGGGCAGCTTGTGTACTGCTCATCAGCACTCTAACCTGGGCACACAAAGCACCAACCGCCACAACCAGTTGATTAAAGGCAGACTTACAGATTGGGGAGTCAATACTGCCAACAGAACAACAGAAGTTCTCCTTTCATGTTAGCTACACCTGCACTGAATACATTGATAGGTTACTGCATGTCCTCCATCCTCCAGAAGTCAATCTATCACACCTCTCTTCAGATTCACACACTCTGAGACTGGGTGAAAAGACCCACCACAGACACGACATTCCTTAGACTTTACAGTCGAGCAGCATCCACAAAAAGCACAAAGTTTCCTTGAATTATCCGCACCACCATCAGCCTCATCTTCAACAAAACAGCTGCCCTGAGCACCAGCAACAACCTGCCCACCATGCACCCAGGAAGCACCAAAGTCAAGGAAGTCATTGAGGGCAACACAAGGTGAGTTTGGTGCTGATTCCTCCTCTTGCTGGATCCCGTCCTCCTCTTGCTGGATCCCATCCTCCTCCTGCTGTATCCCATCCTCCTCCATCTGTATCCCATCCTCCTCCTGCTGTATCCCGTTTTTGTCCTGCTGAATCCCATCCTCCTCGTGCAGGATCCCATTGCTCTTAACATTTGGGTCTCAGTCTGGATTGTTCTCAAGCTCCCAGAGACCCATGTTAAGAATTTATTGCTTCCGTGGCTTGCCAAAACGTTTGTTGTTATCATGGTAGGGGAACAAGTCTTCTGCCCTGAGGTTGCCTGTTTCTCTGATGCCATAAAAAATAATAGGGTACTTCTTGGGGGTCTTCCATTGGGCTCAGGTTTGAATAGCTCAATTCTTCCAGGCCAATGGGAGTAACCCTTCACTATGGCAAAGATGAAATCATACTGTTTGAAGTCTGTATTGGGAATGTCAACAAAGTAGTTAACAGACTTCCAACATGGTGGCAATAGGCAATTGAAATTAGGCTTAGCAAAAGTCAATTAAATATTACAGAGAGTTGCTGTGTTGTCGGGAGCTTCAACTGAAGAAGTTCAAGGCGGCAATACTAAGTAGTAAAATAGCGTTTGCACAGTCAATTAAATATTACAGAGAGTTGCTGTGTTGTCGGGAGCTTCAACCGAAGAAGTTCTAGGCGGCAATACTAAGTAGTAAAATAGCGTTTGCAACAAGTTAGTAAATGGCACAGGAACAATCTATCTCAATGGTTAATAATCAGTACGTTAACAAACGCGGTATTCACCCTGGTGTTTTGAAGTCATGTTCTTGGAAGCTGTCATTGCCCTTGTCATTGATTTTTCTGAGGTCATTGAACCAGGAAGTTTTGCCAGGGGCCTGGAAGGAATCTCATGTTGTTCCATTATTCAAGTCTGGTTCAAGAAGCAACCCTCTCAATTATCAACCAGTGAGTCTCCCTTCTGTTTGCTGTAAGGTGCTGGAGCGGGTTATTGTGTCCCAGGTAACGTTTTATCTGGATGATTCTGACATTTTGTCCAACCATCAATTTGGGTTCAGGGTGAGAAGGAGCATACAGGATCAACTTTTGCTTGCCTGAGGTTCTTACCTTTGATACTTACCTTGGCAGCCCCCAAGGGCTAGGCATACTCAGTTGTCAGGTGCACCAAGTCAAGAGAAGCCAGCACAGCTATGTGCGCCAACACCTACAAAAACTCTGCAGAACAACAACAGGAAGATGCTGGAAGGGATGCGCACCATTGGCATTCAGAAAACAAACCCTAAGCCACTCAAATGAAAACCCCAAACACAACTACAACCCTGCAGGAAACTGTGAAAACAAATACACACACACACACACATATCAGAATCAGAAATAAACATCAGGACGAGTCACACCACAAACTTGCCAACATGACCGGGAATGCAAGACCCTAGGACTCAAACAATCTATTCCCCATAAACTTAGGCAACCCTGCCTTGAAAGCAGAAATGGTAGAAGACTTGACAACAGCAGCAGGCAGCTCATTCTGTTACCGGGGAACATAATGTAATTGTTTACAGCCCAAACCATCTCTGTCTCTGCTTCAATATAATTTTTCACTTCCAAATTGTTCATGAATCAATTAATAATTGTCTCATGTTTTTGTTCACGCAACTTATCATCATTTCTGTTTTCAGAGCCTTTGCCTATTCATTATATTTGCCAGTATTTTTGTGTGCCCAGACTCTTTTTCAGAATAATATCAGCCACTCCTCAGTGAGGGAACCCTCTCACCTAGGTAAGTGCACAGCTAAAGTTTTATGCTTTGCTTGCTCATGGTGGGTGATGTACGGTTTACTTGATGAGTCTTGAATTTCTGTCATTCATTAATTTATTCTATTATCAAACTAATTTCAATGTGAGCATAGATCCATTAACTTTGATGTTCATTTACATTATTGATCAAGCCATCAGTGATGACCTCATCATTTTAAGGTTTTGTTTACTGTCAAGTATTCAGTACTTCATCTATGGATCTATGAGATATTCAGCTCAGCTTACTATTTTATCTCATTTGCATATGATCATCATTATTGATTATTTGCTATTTTATTTGATTTGTTTAAATTATCATTTGCTACCTTAAATTACCAGCATTTCTTCACAAAGTTACCACTTACAGTTTGCTATTGCTTGCTATTATTACTCTCACAGATATTTTGTGCATTTGTTGCATTTTCTTGAGTTTCCCTGTTTCCCCATTTACTTTACTTGTGTTAGCATGCACTTGCAAGTTGGATAGCATATTGAAATTTTTTATCCTTAGTGCTATCCACCGCAGAGAACCAGTCTTGCTTCATTGTAAATAGTTATTACATCATGATTAATTGTTCAGTCATCAACTTTGCTAGGAACTTAGAAGTTCCTATGACTGAGGCCATGTGGGAGTTATTGACTCCAAAAGTTATGTAAATACTTGTATATCTGTTAATGTCATTCATACCTGTTTACCAGGTTATTTAAGGCTTCTGGTGTCTGGTCTGCTTGCATATATTTAAAAATCTGTGTTAGAACTATCCCAATGGTTCCCTCTGGAAAGGATTGACAGGTCAGTTATTGACATATTCATGATTCCCTTTATATTCTCCCTTTCAGCACCCTGTCTTCCACTCAAGAAAGCTGATCACCTGCATGTCCATGCTTTCCTCCCATTTCACACCTAATCCCTTTCAGCATTCAGCCTCAACAATCCTGCCTCATCTCATTGTCTCCTAAGTTTTCATCATACATCATCTAATTGCTTTATATTCTTTCATTGGTACATCATCTAATTGCTTTATATTCTTTAATTGTCCTTCATTCTTCCACTTATAATAGAGCCATACTACAACAATAGAGACAAAGGGCAACGTGTTTGTCCGACAGGCGTGAACCTTGGTCAACGCCAATGGTTACAATTCGATATCTTAATTCACCGAACATTTAAAAACCTCCTTGCCCCGCTGCTCTGTGGATGTGACATCAAGAGTTTGTGCAGATGTTCCTGTATCCTACCATCCAGCAACCTTTGGAACAGAATGGACAAATCAAAACCCTCCATGTCACAACATAGAATTCTCCAATACTTTATGAGGTCCCTTCTCAGTAACCTGCCCTTGATTGAGAACAAATTGAGAGCCATTAGCCTGTCATGGTAGGACATCTCAGACAGACCATGCACCAGTTTGGTCCATCTCCAGTCACTGCAAAGTGGGTTGGATGCAGTTGACTCAGTTGCACGGTCCTGGAACCTTGGACTGAATCGTGATAAATGTGTTGTGCTGTGCTTTAATAGAGGTCGTCTTGATTTTGATGCTTTGGTTCCAGCTTGGCAGTCTTTAAGTTTGTCCCTACACACAGAGACTTGGGTGTCAGTGTAGATACCAGTCTCCAATTCCACCATCATATTCATGTGGTAGCTGCAAAGGAAGGTGGGTTGGCCACTGTTTCTTGAGATCAACTGTTTACAGGTCACGTGAATTTATGCTGTCCCTATATGTTTTGCATATTTGTCCCCTTATTGAATATGCATACTGCGTTTGGAACACTGGATATTGTGAGGACTGCAGGGTCTTACCTTTGCAGCCCCCTCAAGCAGCGCTACAAGCAAGTGAGGAGCAGCAGAGCTGGGGGCTAGCAAACAGAGACATGGGCGCCAGTATAATCCTGAGACAACAGCTATGCTGATACAGGTATATGAACTGGAATTAGTGCGCACCATTGGCGATCACATGAACCATCCGTATGAATAACAAAAAAAAATGATAGAACAGTACACTGTACAACAAAGAAGCATATAAAGCAGCGAACGCCACACGCGCGCGCGTACACACGAGCGCGCGCGCGCGCACACACGCGCGCGCGCGCACACACGCACGCGCACACACACGCACGCGCACACACGCGAGCGCGCGCGCGCACACACACACACTCGAGCGCACACACGCGCACGTGCACACACGCGCGCACACCCACACGTCCTCACACACACACACACACGCGCTCACACACACACGCGCGCACACATACACGCGCACACACACACGCCTTCACACACACACATACGTGCACACACACGCACGGGTACACATACACGCGCGCACTCTTGGATGCTGTTTGGGAGCTCAGTCCCGGGCCACGCTGGTGCGCCGCCACAGGGCAATGCTTGCTTCCCACCCCCCTCACCACCGGCAGGGGAGGCGCGTAATCGTCACACTTTCCAAACGCCGTCAAAAGAGCGAAAGGGGGACAGCAGGGCAGAACAAAATTATCTAGTTCATACCAGATTGGCATTTTCAGCCCGCTCCGGCCCTGCACTGGCACGGAGCAGCGGCACCCCTTTGGACGTTAAACAAAGTTTTTCATAGACAGAACTCCATTCCGAGATTTTTGGCTTGATC
>SDVV010005206.1:0-19420 GCA_016164225.1 Gammarus roeselii | reverse complement strand
ATATAAGATCGTGCCACAGTAGTTTTCCAGAATAAATAGCCAAACTGTTTTTTCTATTGCATCACCTATTGAAGTGGAAGGCTTATGACGCCATTTACCTTCAACACCCAATAATTCTCAGATTTTTACTGCATAACTATGCAACAAATATCTACATACACAGGCAAGGATGAGCAGGATCTAGATACATGTTCCGGTGATACGTATCGGATGATACTTCTGTATTGAAAGCTGCATCGCTGTAGCACCAGCTGCATCGCTGTAGCACCAGCTGCATCGTTGTAGCACCAGCTGCATCGCTGTAGCACCAGCTGCATCGCTGTAGCACCAGCTGCATCGCTGTAGCACCAGCTGCATCGCTGTAGCACCAGTTAGTGTGTTTCGATAATCGCTAGCGCTGTCACTTTCCTGCTAATTTGTCGAGAAGAAATATGTCATCGATGCTTCTATACAAAACAACAGCACCCGTGCAAACTTTAAACTAAAATAAACGATCATATTTACATGAAATGTCATAGAGTATTTGACAGCAACTGTGTGGAGGACAGTTGTCCCTACAAGTGCTATTAATTTACAACTTATTTTGGTAAAGTGCATAGACAAAGGATACCATTTCATTGGAGACCAACAAAGTTCGAACAGCCAACTTCAGTATTTGTACGGAAATGGATTGCTAGTGAGCATAGAGGCTAAATCCAGTGCCTTGCATGACACAGCCTAGTGTTCTCATTGATAATAGTGGCGCCGAAGACGAACGGCTCCGGCGCTGAGGAGTAAGCCACTACTTAGTTGCGGAAACTGGGCAAGCATCAATGACCCAAACAGTAGAGGAATTACGACTTAATATTGCCGGAGCAAGAATGGATCTTGAAAAATCACATGACTGGGTGGAACAGAACACCCCTGCCACACCAAATCCTTTATTGGCGGAGCCATTTACAGGCCACTCCAAGCCCCGCAACCAGTCATTGAATCTGTAGCGGTCAATTGCTTCATTATTGGTCCTACTACCACAGTACCGTTACCCGTGTAAATATGTCCATAATTGTGCAATAGAAGAGTAAATCAATTGATAGTTAGCTTAAAATTTTAGTTTTGGAGGCCATGGTGCCAATGTCAATCTATCAGGTATAGAGTAAGAAATAACCAAAAAATTAAAAGACCAAAACTAGAACAACCATAGAGGAGCTAACTAGAATCACATAAAAGAATGTACGTCATTACTCGATCTAATAATTACGAACCATCAATCGTCTGTCCTGAACACCAACGCTTATGAGTCTCTTGCCGACAACAAAGAAATAAACTGCATGATCACTATACGCAAAGATAAACAAAAAACCATCATCCTGACGTTTAGATCAAAAGAAACCCACTCACGAAAATCTCTGAAACAAGAGTTATGGAACAGATTCGAAATACGGACGATTTGACCGGCCATTTTTGCAAGCACGTTCTCAGCGGCCCTCGACACAGCAGCACCAATACTTAAAAGGAAACTAGCACGCCCCCGTTAGCTGGATGACTCCTACGCTCAACCAAGAAATACAAAACCCAAAATATTTTCAAAGAGTACTGAAAGGTCAAGCCAGCAAAAATTTCGAGAAACAAAATAAAACCGACGCAAATAGCACGGGTTTGACCGACGAATTGTGTGTTTTAAATGTCTTACGAGTGGTTTACCTATCGCTGAAGAAATCGTCAAAAAATAACAGGCAAAGCTAAGAGAGAGGCACACCCTGATTAAGAAAAAAAAACTCACTCGAAACATCCTTTGGAACATTGTGCCTAACAAGAAACCAAACATTAATCTAATTATGAAAATCCTGTAGAAATAGCCGAATATTTCAATAATGCATAATCGAACTTTGCTCGCAGTTGCCTCTCATAACGACTCATACCCCAAGAAGGACCAAATGTGGTCATTGAGCCCGGTAAGCAGATTAGAAATTGTCTCTGCAATTTACGCGCTTAGAAATAACAATTCTTGTGGGAAAGATGGCACAGCGTTACCGTACCTCAAGGACGGGTTAGAAATTATTCTGCCATGTCTCCAGCTGCTCATCAACCCATTCATTGCAACAAACACCTTCCCACAAAATTGAAAACACGCGCTTAGCAAAGCTTTAGAGGAGGCAAACCTGATCAATGACTGTGATCATGCATACATACGGAAGACCTCTACTAAATACACACTATTGAAAAACTCCGAACTCGTATACAAAGCTATAGACGAAAACAGTCTATCATTACTCGTGCTGCTGGACCTCTCATAAGCATTTGACAGTGTAAATCACTATATTCTGCTCCAAAAACTGCTACAACTGAACATCCAAACATCCTTGTTTGAAAGCTATCTCAGGCATCGGTCCCAATTTAAGGGTATCGTTTCATTGCTTCCCAATCGCATGGACTACTCTTCATAATTGGCCAGGGGAGGGGAATAAATAAATTGGCACTTTATTGGCTCTATTGCTGATCTTTCACATTGAGCAAGAATCTTACAAGTTCGAACAAGTAAAGAGGGTTGAATTGAAGAAACGTTTTCCTAATGAAATTACTTTGAGCATTATACAACGTTAATGGGGTATCTCACTATGGTTTCGGGAACTGTTCCGTCAAAAGCTGTAATTTTTTATTTATTTATGGCATACTCCCTCCTCATAGATAGCACGCTAAGCCGGGCGTGACTGGCCCAATTGCAGGTGGGAGGCAAAAGGCGGAAGGGGGTAGCCGAACGGAAGCCATCTGCTTTAGCAAAAAATTAACGTAGTGTATTGGTTTGTTCCTACGGCGAGGAGAATACACCTCTGAACTGTGATTATTTTTAAGTCGAAACTCGAAATCAAAATGAATACCAGCAACTTACACAACACTGAGCGCGGGCGCGGTGTCTAACTGGAGTACCTTCTGGAGTGTCTGTAGGCGACCGAATAAACTCCCGAATGCTTGGACGGTCCACTCTAGATCGGCTGAATTTCAATGATGCTCTGGGCTATATTAATAGTGCCTCTGATAAAACTCTAATAGTTATCTTCCTCCGAAACAGGACTGCTGCACCTTGGTCAATGACATGCCAACAAATGGTTAGAAATTATGTTGGCATACTGTTTGATACTTATTCTAATGGAAATATTTTTTGTTTAGACTTTGGAGTGGGGGATCTGGAAGCCTTGGTGTCTCATCGATTTGAGAGTGGCTTGCTGCATCCACAGCTGGCTTATGGCAGGCAGTCTCAAGGGGTGAACATTGCCATGTGGACGGCTGCAATGGCATGTGAACACTGCTGAGCCGTGTGGCATACTTCAATTGATGATAGACATTTTACATTTGAAGACATGGTATTGAATGCGTTTATGTAAGTACTTCTGAACTCATGTGACAAGGCTGTGGACCAACCAATTATGGCTTGATTACGGAATTTAGGCCTATTCTACTTGTCCAGAATATTTCAGAAATGTAGCGACGAATTTGGACAATTTGTCAGCCCATACACCTTGTGAGCCTGCGAGTGGCTTTTGGCGAGGCGCAGAAAACTTACTGAACTATGTATAATAAACACACACCTAATTATAACTATAGAGAGAGGACAGCGGAGGTCATCGTACGGACGAGCCATTACACCAATTTGTTGTGTTGGATTTATGGATTACCTCTTCATCAAGACCGGTAATTTTTGGAATTCCACAAGGATCCATTCTCGGACCAGTTCTTTTTCTTCTGTTTAACGCTGACATAAACTGTGGAAGCCCTCTCGACAACGCTAAAATGACAATATATGCTGCTTATGTTCAACTGCTGATCGTTAGACCGGCACACGAATTTGAAAAGCTGAAGAAGGATGCATAAACAGCGTCAACCCAAATAAATGATTCAAAGCAAATACACGGAGAATTCCCGAGAATTTTAATGTTGATTGTTGTGTGGCTAAATCTCAATATGACCCCTGGACATCATATTGATAAGTTATATACCAAACTGAATGGTAAACTCATGTTTCTCAGTCAAACGAAGAAACAACTCGACTTCAAGTCCAGACTTCTAGTAATCAATACTCTGTTTTTTTCGCGTTTAAACTCGTACCCTACCCTATGGAGTGAGTGCACGAAAACATTACTCTCAGACATGCAATGTAGCATAAACTTCACCGCAAAAGTAGCCCATGATGGAAACTTTAGAAGGAGTGATCATGTGACGCCTATTTTAAAGAATATTGGTTGGCTGAACATTCATGAACGACTGGAGCTCAGTGAAGCTATACGAGTCTTTAAAATTCAGAACAAACGTTCTTATTTAAACGGTGTTGTGTTGTCAACTAGAAAAGCGGCTCATTAACGATCAACACGCAACAAAACTAATATTAGCACCGAATTTTGAAAAACGGAGACTGGTGTCAAAGTTTTCACTATTTCAAGTTCAAAATGTTTCAACAATCTACCTGCTGACATTCAGAATTGCGCTGCCGTATCTTCTTTCAAGCAGATATGCACCACTTTATAGCTGGCCCGTCGGCAGATGCTGGCAGAGGGAAACAACTGATGACGAATTACATGAACCTGATGACGGAAAACTATATTTTTTGGCTCGCGCAGAGCATCAACTCTATCACATAGTCAACAGAACAAAAACATAACCCCCCTGACTTCTCTTTGTATTTGTCTTCGAATAAATAGTAACTGTTATTTCAAACACGGCTACACTATTGCCGAATCCTATAATCTCACCTCAGCTTGTTTTGTCCCTTTCACTTCGCATTGTTCTGTCCCTGAAAGAAATCGTCTTCGCTTTTGTGGTCAAGATAAACGAGCATCGGATAGTGAAACCCCATTGAACCATTTCCGCACTCTCCTCTTAACCCAATATTTTTCTGTCTTATTTTCACCACATCGTCACTTTAAATATGCCCGACCCGCACCACACAGGCATGTACGGCAGTGGTTCTCGAACTCAGACCCACACATAACCTGACAACCATTGCTACCCAATTTATCACCAAGATACAGTCATATTAGCTATGCACTTTAAATATACTCGGTTATTCCCCCTGCTTCCCGTCATGTTCCGGAAGGGCTGTTACTTATGCTCAGCTAGGAGAGTTGGATGCACGCCATTGGTCATTTACGGGCTCATTTACTTGGTTACACGATGTGATGAACGCAAAAGGTCCTGACCCACTATCATCTGTACTTTTAAATTTGTGTATATTTATGTATAAACTTATGGTGGTAGAATAATACCATACCGTCTATGTATGAGCCCTCCAACTCCTATGAGCCCACACACACTCTAACATACTTTGATACCAAATGTTTTTTTGGAGGATGATATGAATGAAGACTGACTTCACGTTGTGATGGACCCTGTATTGTCACCTAATCCGATTCGATGGCTTAGCATATCATTACACCCTCTCCAGATTTATTGTGCATAAGTATTTAACGTTTATAGGCATTCTAGACTTTTTGTACGTATGTATTTATTGTTTTATACTTAATTTAAAAAATTGTGCATAAGTACGTATTTTGTTACCGTGCCCCAAGGATACCACACTGGCTTGTGTATGGATAAAGAATTTTGCTTGTTTGTTTGTTATGCCAGGCTCTCTTACTCACGTAGACCCACCCATAACGTCGCACTCTTTGCTACCCAAAGATTTAGGCTGTGGATCTGAATTAACATTCATGCCAATTGTTGTGTAGAAGATTCCAATGTCGGATCGCAACACCTTATATCATCAGGATATAGTGCATGTTTTTGTGTACTTTAAACTTACCTCGATATCTCTTTCTTGGCGACATGTTTTAGAGAGTTCAACTCCTGTGTTCAGCTAGGAAAGTAAGATGTCTCCCTACTGTTCAAACAGAGCCCCAATTATTCAGTTACAAGTTCTTAGATTGCCGTTATAATTAGTTTAGATTAGTGTATAATTTTTATGTTTATAAGAATATCATACCACTCGTGTACGAATAAACGTTTTTATTTTTTATTATAGTTGTTTCTTGTAATGCTCTCTGATTCACATAGACCCACCCATACCGTCGCACTCTTTGCTACCCAATAAATTAGGCTGTACATCTGAATTAAGAATTCTCACTCCAACCAACTGCTATGTAAAAGATCACAACGTCAGATCGCAACACCTTATGTCAACAGGATACAGTGCATATTTATTGTGCACTGTAAAATCACCCCGAAAGCTCTTTCATCGTGACATGTGTCGGACAGGTTGTGTTCTAATGTTCAGCTTGGAAAGTAAGATTCCTCCCTACCGTCCATACACAGCCCCAGATTCTCCCTACCGTCCATACACAGCCCCAGATTCCTCCCTACCCTCCATACACAGCCCCAGATTCCTCCCTACCGTTCATACACAGCCCCAGATTCCTCCCTACCGTCCATACACAGCCCCAGATTCCTCCCTACCCTCCATACACAGCCCCAGATTCCCCCCTACCGTTCTTACACAGCCCCAGATTCCTCTCTAACGTCCATACACAGCCCCAGATTCCTCCCTACCGTCCATACACAGCCCCAGATTCCTCCCTACCGTCCATACACAGCCCCAGATTCCTCCCTACCCTCCATACACAGCCCCAGATTCCTCCCTACCGTTCATACACAGCCCCAGATTCCTCTCTAACGTCCATACACAGCCCCAGATTCTCAATTAAATGTTCTTTGCTTGCCATTGTTATTGTTTTTATTTATTGTGTATAACTTTAATGTTCCAAAAGAAATCATACCGTTTGTGTATGAACAAACTTTATTTATTTAATATTATTTATTCTGTAAGACATGAAATGCTTCAGGCTCCGGCTGATTACAACAGCTGACGACCTGCAGCTGGTAAGCCTGATCCGGCACCAGCTGACGACCTGCAGCTGGCAATCACACACCGACAACAGCTGCTGGTGCTGGCAGACCAAGCCAGTCCACCGCCTGCACATCAACAAAGCCGTATCATTCTAGCAATGCCTACTGTTTTTTGCCCAGTCAATCATTCTTAATGCAATATATTATTTCAAAATCTATTGACTTGTTATTCCTCCCTTCATGAAGGATTTATCAAGGCCAATTTGTTTACATAGCAGCCGCTTGAGCTTCATTATGTGCTTCGATTGATTAATCGCGGGAACCCAATTTTTAATTGCCTGTAACCTAAACTAGAGGGCGCATTCTTGAACCGATACATTAAAACAGAGATAGAAAATGACTGCCTGAACTCGAAAGTACCTTAAAAAAGTACTTACTACAATGACCTTGGTAGTGAAGTACCTCTAAAACTGCTTCACTGCATGGATAATCAAGTTGCTGCTGAAGTCATGTATGGAACGCGTTTGAACCACGCTGGGAATAATTGAAATTCTGGCCTCCTTATTCATGAAACCAACGCTCGCTTCATCCCTTAAGCAGTGTTAAGCAGTAAGTATCACTCAGCTTAACTCGAAGCAGTATTAGGCAGTAAGTATTACTCAACTTAACTCGAAGCAGTATTAGGCAGTAAGTATTACTCAACTCAACTCGAAGCAGTATTAAGCAGTAAGTATTACTCAGCTTAACTCAAAGCAGTATTAGGCAGTGAGTATTACTCAACTTAACTCGAAGCAGTATTAGGCAGTAAGTATTACTCAACTTAACTCAAGCAGTATTAAGCAGTAAGTATTACTCAGCTTAACTCGCCGCAGTATTAGGCAGTGAGTATTACTCAACTTAACTCGAAGCAGTATTAAGCAGTAAGTATTACTCAGCTTAACTCGAAGCAGTATTCGGCAGTAAGTATTACTCATCTTAACTCGAAGCAGTACTAAGCAGTAAGTATTACTCAGCTTAACTCGAAGCAGTATTAAGCAGTAAGTATTACTGAGCTTAACTCGAAGCAGTAATAAGCAGTAAGTATTACTCAGCTTAACTCGAAGCAGTACTAGGCAGTAAGTATTACTCAGCTTAACTCGAAGCAGTACTAAGCAGTAAGTATTACTCAGCTTAACTCGAAGCAGTATTAAGCAGTAAGTATTACTCAGCTTAATTCGAAGCAGTAATAAGCAGTAAGTATTACTCAGCTTAACTCGAAGCAGTATCAAGCAGTAAGTATTACTCAGCTTAACTCGAAGCAGTAATAAGCAGTAAGTATTACTCAGCTTAACTCGAAGCAGTATCAAGCAGTAAGTATTACTCAGCTTAACTCGAAGCAGTATTAAGCAGTAAGTATTACTCAGCTTAACTCGAAGCAGTATTAGGCAGTAAGTATTACTCAACTTAACTCGAAGCAGTATTAGGCAGTAAGTATTACTCAACTCAACTCGAAGCAGTATTAAGCAGTAAGTATTACTCAGTTCAACTCGAAGCAGTATTAGGCAGTGAGTATTACTCAACTTAACTCGAAGCAGTATTAAGCAGTAAGTATTACTCAGCTTAACTCGAAGCAGTATTAAGCAGTAAGTATTACTCAGCTTAACTCGAAGCAGTATTAAGCAGTAAGTATTACTCAGCTTAACTCGAAGCAGTAATAAGCAGTAAGTATTACTCAGCTGAACTCGAAGCAGTATCAAGCAGTAAGTATTACTCAGCTTAACTCGAAGCAGTATTAAGCAGTAAGTTTTACTCAACTTAACTCGAAGCAGTATTAAGCAGTAAGTATTACTCAGCCTAACTCGAAGTAGTATTAGGTAGTAAGCATTACTCAACTCAACTCAAAGCAGTATTAAGCAGTAAGTATTACTCAACTTAACTCAAATTAGTATTAAGCAGTAAGTGTTACTCAGCTTAACAATTCATCATATACTAGCATTGATAACATAGAAGTATTGATGAAATTTATCTGCTATACATGTATCGTTATCGGAATCTTTCACTCCAACAATAATGTATCGTTGTATCGGTATCGCTTATGATATTTTCATTTATTGATGTATCGCTATCGCTCTGGCCAAAAAATGTATCGATCCCCATCGCTGTTTATAGGTGCGCACGATACGGCCCATGTAACGTGAAAAAGGCTCGACGGTACTACTACTACTAATAATAATAATAAAAGCTTTATTAACAACCAACATGGGCATAGTATTACAATTGAGACATCTTATTTTAGGGTTACAGTGTGAACAAAGTTATAAAATTACCGCACACAACTAAGAATAATTTACGGCCTACAACTATATCCTGCCTATGCGTAAATTCTCTCCATCGCCTTAACATTGACGAGGTAGCGAGCGCATCACCAGAGCAGATTGCAACGAGGATTTCATTTGGGGAGTTCATAACTCGAGTCATAAGGCTGTGTGCCGCTTAACGGGACAGTACCTTGATGTGATCTGCTTGGTTTTCAGCAAAAACCCTTCTCGCTGACGTCGAGCGAGGTACCTGCATGAGCCGTCTAAATGTGTCATTATAACTCACTGTCAATTTCCTCACACTATATTGAAAGTATTTTCTCCACAGTGCATTACAATAAATCGGGTAACAATATGATTTCAAGAGCTGGATTTTAGCTTCCCTTGGTGCAAACGAGAATTTTCGTATCAGCATGTTACCAACTGCATTTTGCCGCCTTGTTTGCTTTGCAACATCCTTGTCATAAGTGCAATCTGCTGTAATGATGTGCCCTAGATATTGAAATTCATCCACTTCTACTACGACACCATCGAAAGAACGGAATGAAAGAAGAGATTGGTGATAAATAAACATATTTTTTCTTCTCAGATGAAACTAATTAACATTACACAAAGTTCCATCGACACAAGCAAAGAGTCGTGGCACATGAATCTGCTGTTGAACAAATGCAAACGTGTAGAACAACTTTGAGAAATTGGCAAAAATATGCATCCTCTCCTGAGCCTCCTTCAGTGAGTATACTCCTAGAGTGCTCACGACAGATTTAACGTTAAATAGACTAGTTAGCATTCAACGTCATTGTGAATGGATTTGTAACCCCAAACATTAGGTATGAGACTGCCCTTTGTAAAACACTGGTTAACGCTTGTTGTCTTCGTCAACAGACCGTGTATTCTGTTCACTGAGTTCTTTCAGAGTGTGCGGGTTTCAATATTCCCTGGCACTTGGAGAAGTTTTGTCCCTGTCTAAGTGTTGCTAGATGATGGCTACGAAACAACTTTACACTCTCGGCTGCAAACTCTGGTCTGGACCAAAGGCACTTTCGATTTAGCTTACTTTTTGTTCAATTGGATTGTATCCGATTGAAATCTCGCTCAAAACGCGTTCGATTCACTGTAAAAAAAACAAGCAGGATTTGTTCGAGGAGTTAGGAAAGTTTTTTGATCGATCTATATTTTAATAATGCTGCCGAGGTAGGTTGAAATGTCAGTGTTATATGCGTTTAAACGATTTGTCGAAATAGCATAAGCGTATTGATTATACTTTGAAGTGATATTCATAATGGAGAAATAATAAATTTATGATATTATTTCTCGAGTTTAATGTGTGGTTCGGAACTCCGATCGCACCCCCATTGTCAGCAGTGAGAGATCAGTGGGAGTGGTTGTGGGATCTTTTTTGAGAGATGGAAATAAATTGGAACACCGAAATTTGATGCGATTTTGTTTAGCAGAACCCCCATTCCACCCCTATCGTATCGACAGTGTAGTGTTTGGGAGGTCGGGACTCTTAAAGGCTCGTCACACTTTCAAAATCCGCTTTCACCTAGTTACGTAAATGTATATTTAAATTATCGGCACAAGTTATTTGTTTTTCGATTATGATTTATTGACGAAGCTATACAAAGTATTTCATGAAAAATATCACCCGTTTTCCGAATGTTCCATTCTATAGAAAATGTTACTTTCCACAACAACGAACGACAAAACACGAACTGACAATTTCGTCTTATATCGTTACAAAAGATGGCGACCCGCCCGCTTTTCATTACATTAATTAAAATTCCGTTGCTATCTACTAACAGCAACAGCAACAACCGTACACTCTGCAGACAATGATCATGCCTAATTTCATAGTTCACTAGAACCTTGAACGATGTTGCATTGGCAACTGCTCAAAGTGTATTGCGGAAAACGTTTCAAAGGAGTGTTGTTGTTGTAGTTGGGTTGACCTTCCCGATGAGGGGTTTGACCTTTATATCAGTGCTACCCACATGAAACCAGAGGTGAAAGAAGGTAGAGTTAAAACCAAACGGCCAGGTTAACAAAATATGTCATAAAAAAAATTAGGACACTTTCCCCCGGGGGTGGGGGGGCTAAAAGATACCACGTTGTAAGGGCAGAACTGCAACATAAAAAAAAAACATAATTCAACATACAAGCAGGATAGATTAGAAAGAAGGCAAATTATAAGAGAAGAGGGCAGTACAGGGTGTGATCTGAAGGAACCACTAAGTATGATGCCAACAAAGTAAGAAACTGAGGAAAAAAATGGGTGGAGGCTCTTTCCAAAGGTAGCCGGAAAACAAACAACCTAAAATAACAGGAAATGCAAATGCAGTCGATCTTGGACAAGGGTGGTAAGGTCCTGGGCAAAGTTGGTAAGGTCCTGGGCAAGGGTGGTAAGATTCTGGGCATGGGTAGTAAGGTCCTGGGCAAGAGTGGTAAGGTCTTGGGCAAGGGTGGTAAGGTCCGGGGCATGGGTGGTAAGGTCCTGGGCAAGGGTAGTAAGATCCTGGGCAAGGGTGGTGAGGTCTTGGGTATGGGTAGTAAGCGACAGTCGACAGGTCCGGGCTACCATTTTGTCTTCTCCCCCCGCAAGTAACTATGCAGCCTCCCCGCCATCGATCTCTCTCAGTCTTAGCTCCTTCTTACTCCTCACCTTAGTCGAAACCTCTTTCTTCTCCCGGTAAACTCTTATCCGGCACCCCTCCCCAATGCCCAGCAGTTGTGTCGTTCCAACCAGCGTCTCCTCTTCACCAGACTATCGCATGCCTTCCTTCCAATCATTAAATCTATCAATTCTCTTCTCTCCCTCCCGTAACAGATCCACTTGAGCAGAAGATGTTCCTCGCAAACTCCCTTGCAAACTCCCCGTCCTCGCCTTGACAAGCAGTGATGCCCCCAACGACCCATCATATGCTCTATCAGCGGCTGATAGGGCATATGAAGGATCGGATGTCATCCACTCCCTGTTTCCATCTTCCGAGACCATATTTTTTTACTCTCTTGTTAATCTTGGTCTTTTCTTCTTTTGTCACTTTCCTTATCTGGTCGTTCGTGTTTCACTGGCTTGTTGTTTTTATGTTGAAATAACCAGTGTTGGTTCAAAGCTTGATTTAGAAGGTTCAGTCATGAGTCAGGAATAAGGATCGTAGACTTTTATGGTTACGATGGCCTGACATCCACAGATTCGGGAGGTTATCTCTACATTTTTTTGTGTCCTTGGTGCATGAAGGAAAAACCGAAGTAATTGATTCGCATCTGTAACTAAATTGATTCATGAGGCACACATTGACATGCAATACAAAAACAACTCTGGGCGCTCGTGAAGTTGCATCACCTCTCTTCCAGACCCCCGAATCCCCTTCCCCAACTGTATTATCACTCTCTTCGTGATGTAGTGTATCTTTAGGTGGCAGCCCCAGCGATCGAACATTATTCGATAACCTTGCGCTGGGTGCGCATCTCAGTAGCGCGTAGGCAGTACACTGAAGTGATAGTCTAATGAACTGCAACTCGCTTTGAGAAGTCGAGCAGCAAGACCACTACAAAGCAGCTAAGGGTGCCGCAGTATCAGCTAAAACTCGTGTATCCACACTTCTCCTGTCGATGCATGGGAGTCCCCCCACCTCCAAGGGAGTGAGGAACGGGGTGAGTTGCTGCATCAGAAGATGCCTCGGATATCACCGGCTCCAACAGGGCTTGCAGTTAACGAGGACGTTGACTTTGGAAGGAGGCCTCATGTAGATGACTGGGGTTGTTGTCAACCTCGGATTCCTGCTTAACCAAAGGAAGTGGTTTATAGCAGTTGTGCCTAGGAATAACTTGTGGAGCGGGTTTATGCACAAAGAAGAACCGAGAGAGTGCAAAGAGCAAAAAAACTACGATTTGGGTTGTGGGGCTATGACAGTATACAAAAAAATCTAGATTAGTTGTGGCAAGGAAAATGGATACAGGTCCTCTCCAACGACTCTGAAAAACTGGCAATGTTGCAACAAAACTCTGATAAGCTTGGGGATATAGAGCTTCATTGGCCTGGAACCCAGGTCAAAACTTGGCAGTTAATTCTGCAACAGCAGTCTGCAAGCAAAAGTGAACAAAAAAGCGATTACAATCCCAACACGAATACATAATATTTTACTTAGGCAGAGTCACAGTTACAAAAAGGTTGAGTTAAACAGTGTCACATTATGAAAAACGTATTTGGTTATTGCAAAACCCTGAAATTCAATGACAAAAATTGGTGTAGATGAGTAACAAAAAATATATATGTCATAAATATAAACCAGTTTAATTATTTACAGCAGCAGCGCCACTTATTACCTGAATTATCAGCGGCAGCCCCACCTTCTACTTGAATTACCAGCGGCAACGACATTTCCTACTTGAATTGCTGGCGGCGGTATTTTTTTAACAAATTAATATTTGTCCCGCAATTTCTATTGGCAATGTCGGAGAATGTTTCAGGCTACTATCAAACTTTTGGTGTCCAATTGACCTAACCATGCAGACTGAATTATTCCAAATCGAAGAAAAAATATGTTATCCAGTCTGAAATTTGTGAGTAAAGATGATGTGATTTGTGGCGACGCCTGTGGAAATTTATCAGGACCGCCGGCGACGCTTTGCTATTACTTCATACTTTTCTAAAAATAACAATTGCCGCAGTGGCGGCCTATTTTCTTAAACTGACAAGGTTACAACACGTGGAATGAAACGGGGCCTTTTACTTCAAACCAAAACATATTTGAAATTATAAAAATTTCCAACCTAGAAAAACCTACAACAATAGTATGACAAAATGCCAGCTCATTACACGTCGACTGATCCCCGTACATTCCAGGTGCACTTCTGAGGTTCACGACTCTTCAGAAATGTGCCGAAAAAAGCTATCAGACAGACAACGGCAATCTGTAAAAGATTATACCAATCCTGCATATAACATAGATAAATATGCGATAATGTGGCTAACATCACATGCAAAATCTTGCACACCCTACACACTTGCTATAACGTCAGGTATTTGTTCGGCTTCCTGGCTGGCATGTGTAGCACGTCAGTTGATTATCCCTATGTACAACATATATCAAGAAAATACAGAATTGAACATATGCTCTCAAGATTGTTCCTACAAGGTTTTTTAAATTTGTAGACCCTAAGTAAGATTCGAAGGCTCAATTATACCGAACCTCTGACTTGAGCCCTAATTTTGAACATTACTCTTCGTAATTATTTTTGATGATTGCTCAATTTAAATATAAGTGGTCAGACTTGCCACGAAGCAGACACATTGCACAGTTTGCATTTGACGTTATGCCTGTGTTGTAATCTTGCAACAAGATTTGCAACCAGAGATGCTATAACTCGATTGTATGGTTGCCTATTAGATTGATTGTTTAACATGACAGATATTGTAATATTTATTTATAATCAGACAGCTCGTACAAAAGGCATTTATGGTACATATTCATTATCATTCGTGTACTTCCATGTATACTGTCCATTCATATAATTGACAACAATCAATAACCTGTGAGGGCCCAATTCTATTATGCACCTTCCCAATTTAAATGTTTAGTTTTTTTTTCGCTTTTCAATAGCATTAAACCTTTAACAATAGACCGGATCAGGAATGAGTGCTTCGAATTTTTATTATTTGCCTTTCAATAAATAATATCAGAATTGATGGGGTCGTAGTAAACCACATATTGTACTTTTGCCTACAAAGAAAAACTGATCTGTAGATACGAGAAAGGATCTGTAGAAATTCGAGAGCAAAAGGAGGACCTGTTTTTCTTGTGATTTCAATAACTAGCAATAAACAATTTTAATCGGGTACCTACAAAATCTGCGGAGTAGTTTTTGCATGGTGAGTTTACACAAAATAGTTGGACTTCACCTTGGTTTTGGAAGGATACGGTAGTGCTGGACTTGCGGCATCTAGGGTCTAGGTGCTTGGTTTGAGGATGGAGAGATCTTCCTTGAGTGTAGCATGAGAGTCTCCTGAGGTAAGTAGGGAGGGATCGCCAGGATTAATATTATTTTTTTATTCCTACCTACAGTTTTTAGAGCACAGCCTATGTAAAAACAGTTGTGGATCACTAGCGCGAGTGCGTTTCTATCCCTGCTACCTGTTTGGGAGGCAAGGGAACGCAGAGTGATTGCTCGGGTACTCAGAAACCGACAGCTCTGGGACACTGGCTGGCTGTCTCGGTGCCGCGGCCTGAACGATTTGTTACTTTCTGTCAACGTTTTTGCTTAGATTCGAACAAAACGCGGCTGTTTCAGTTTGCCAAGACCATGCCAAAATAATCTACTGTATCTACTATATGTGCCGTTGACGTATTTTTTGTGAAGAGTTGGAGTTTCTGAACTGGAAGCCTCTGTCATTCGCTCAGTGCTGTGAGATTACTGGCTGCCATCGGATGGATTTTTCAGGCTGTCCACTAAGACGTGGGCGTACCTTGTGGGGAGTGCACATGAGCACTGCTTCCCGCGTGTCATCTGATTTGTTCTGTAGCACATCTCCGAAGGGCATTAAAATTTTAACATTTGAAGACATGGTCTTAAATAATTTGGTTTAGCTATGATAATTACCCTAATGACAAAGTTGACCTGAATTATACACATAACTTAATTATTAAAAATATATTGGTAAGATACTTATTTCTATCGTTGGATATCTTATAAATATTGTGAATGCGAGGACAGAGCAGGACATCGTATGAACGAGATTTTATGCCAATACCTGTTGATGTATGACTAACTATTTTGCTAGTTGAACTACATGACGGAATGTACATTGTCACCACGTCATCTAATACTGCATGTTGATGTTATCCATTTCCTGTGAAAGCTTATAGCTGTTAACTATGTTTACATAGATGACAATTGGATGATATGAGAACCAGTAGGTTTAAACTAGAGACGATTGGATAACATAGGAAATACATTTTAACTGTGGTTTGATGCCATCAAAACTCTACTAATGTCTTTTTGGAAAACAATGGATAAGGAAATTTACTCATCTTCATATTTTACGGTAATAGTATTAAATAGTGAACAAGTGTATTTCAGTGATATAGCTGTCCTTCAATCCGCATTGTTGGAAAACTCAATATAAATGCCTCTCATATAGCTTTGACAACGAGGTGTTTTGTTCTTTTCCGTAGTATTTTAGCCTTTGAGCTCATCAGGTCGAAATAAATCACTCTAATGCGTGACGTACTGTATCTCCACTGAAACCTCGCATCTATGACACCACAATCAATACCAATTGCCCACTTCAACCTTGATGATCCCTGGTCACTCCACTCCGCTGTTGATGTGCATATATCAGAATAATGTTCGTAAAATTTCAATAAATTATATTATTTGTCTAAAATTTGACGACGAATAACATAGTAAACCACATGTTGTACCTGTGCCCACAATAAAAGTTGATCAGTAGACATGAGAAAGTATCTGAAAGGTCCACTAGATCTTGTGCAATCGAAATTTTGTTTACAATTTGTATAAATGAAATAAGATTAATTTAATAACGTGGCAGTCATTTGGAGCGTTGAAAATACTTTAATAGATTTTCCGGAAGGCATTAATAATCCTAATCTGAAGAAATGCGACGAATGACTTGCGTGTTGAAGGAGAAGATTAAAATCCGATTCTGCTTGTGTGAACCCGTTCTATTACTAAGACTACTCAGCGCCAACTCTCCGAGATGGATTGTTGGTATACAATAGTTTGATTTTCTAACAATATATGCATTTTTCTCATTTACGTGATCATTCAATTACTTTTCTCAGCGGTCGCATTCAGCTGTTGAACTTGAACGCGGCTGTGTGGAAGTTTCACCTTGGTGCGAAGGGGTCAAGAAACTGATGTTCTTAAAATATTTTACAATCATTTTAAATACAGAGCGCTTCCTGAAAAAGTAATGACAGATTGTTTAACACTAACACTGACCTAGCAGAACGAACTGGTAAGATGTTCGAACTCTTGTGGACCTTGAAGAAAACCGCGAGCAAATGGAGGACCTGTTTTTCTTGTGACTTCACTACCTAGCATTAAACAATATTCTTCGGTACCTGCATGAAAGTTTTCGCATGATGAGTTTACACAGAATGGTTGGACTTCACCTAGGTTCTGGAAGGATACGGTAGTGCTAGACTTGCGGCATCTTGGGTATCAGTACTTTGTTTGAGGATGGAACAATCCTCTTAGAGTGGATCATAAGAGTCTCCTGAGCTATATGGGGAGGGATCTCCATGATACATAATATGTAATTTGTACCTGTAGTTTTTCGGACACAGCCTGTGTTAGTTACGTAACAGCCTTTGTTCATAAATAAACAGCTAATCAGGTCAATTACCAAGATTTTTTATCAAATTCCTTTTTTTATACAATTCTTTTCAAATTTAATTGACGTCATAAAGAAGGTACCGCAAGCTGCTTTGAAATGAAGTCAACTTAAGATGTACTAAGTGGCAACTTTGAGATGTCAACTGTTTTTGATGACGCCGATTTTTCGTGCAAACTTGTTTTCCTGGACGACTTGAATAGTTGTTCTATGTTTCGGATGTACATCATTTTGCCCCCGTATCAAACAACAAGACATGAACAAGATCAATGTTGTCTGATATTGTAGCTAGGTCACCATGGTGTGGGAGCAGTGTCATGATATGGAAGCAGAGTCACCATGGCCACAGCGCTTATGGCTCTTGGCCAACGTAATTATCGAAGGTTATTGTTCGTGTTACGGGCACTTCCAGGGCATATCAAAATAAGACTAATTCAGAGTCTTTTGTTCTATGTTTTCTTCCACACTTGAGTGGTTAGAGTTCACCAAACTATGAAAGTAACTTTTGGCTTTAGCATTTGATCACCAAGTCACTTTTTTTTAGAGCTAATGCTGGCAGCCCCTGCAGGCTGCATAAATCTTAATGCCTATCTATGAATGATTTTTTCTATTCCAATAGTATTTTTTTGTTAGCTAACAAGAAAACATCTGGGTTTGACCATTAAGTTCAGTTTTTCATATATAACTTCAGGGTTGGCCCTGCCCTAGTTGCTAATTCAAACAATTCGTTGCTATAGCAGCTAGTGGGTTTTGCCCAGTGTATAATAATATTTAATAAATAACAACAACATGATACATCATACATAAAGTTGGTTGCCAGTGGTGATCTTAAGCCTTATTGGTAAGTGAAGTTTGCTGGCTTTTGTATTTTATAGCTGGATTTTGTATTATGTTTTATGAAGTGTTCTCCGGGCCCTAGGCTCACCCGTTCAGTGCATTCCATTCCTATGGAACAAAAATAAAACATAAGATTACAGAATATATATATATATATATGATAGTCAGATAGACCATTGAAACTTCACCTGATGATTTTAAAAATACTGAAACTATGACAATATGTTTAGTTTACTATATTGACTGGAGAGATACTTTGCTTATCCGTACAGCACACTTTAAACAAGAAGATATATGTGACAGTGACAAGTAATGTTGACATTTTTAACAAAAATATTGAATCAATGGCTTTGTTTTTTTATATTTATACTGTGACACTTGCTAAAAAGAATGTTAGTTTGTCTTAGGATGTAATTTGCTCTCATCTGCAAAATACAACACCATGAACAGTAATTTTCATTTTGTTGGGTTCCACATATAAAAAAAAAATAGAACTATTGCACTTGTGACTTGATGAACAGTATTGCATCATTGCGTTTGGATATAATGGTATGTAGCTGCTATATAATGAGCCACAGACTCATAATATCACATAAAATTTAAGTTAGATTGTAGTTCCTAGTACAAAAGACAGAAAAAATAGTGACAGGATCAATTTATTTTTTTAACATAATTTCTGTTCAGGCAGGTTGAGACCAAGAATAACCTAGCTATATCCTTGTATAGGTTAATTCTTGACCTCAGCTCTCGGGGAACAGAAATTATAATTTGAGCCTTCTTGTTGTAGGAAGTTGACATAGATGACCTGTAGCGTCAATCGGGTGACTCCCCGCATTTTTCCCATACTTTAAAATAACTCAAAATTACAAGGTGGAGAAACTTTCTATTTACAGTGTGTATAGCTACTATTATGACCATGAAGCCCTGTTAGTTTTAACATTCTATGATCAACCACATAAAAGTTATCTACTATAAAAACGTGCGGCGAGTGATGGCCTCTAATTGAGGGGATCCCCCCACCAAACAGGGTGATTCCCCGCACCCTCCATATATCAATAATTGAAATGCGAATAAAAAGTTCAAGAGTACCAATTGAAAGAGCATGCCTATATTA